>MU385985.1:0-71012 GCA_022497145.1 Rostrohypoxylon terebratum
GATTACACTTGACCTCTACGATTACTGTTACCTTAAAATCAAGACCCCCTTATGAAGCTATACTTACTAAGCCTAAGTATAGGTTCGTCACAAAAGCCTTTTCCCTCATGCCATCCGCTCTTCACTGCACCACTAGGCTTATCTCGATTTTTGGTGTCTTGGATATATTCAACCATTGCCTTCCATTTCCAATACGATGGTGAACGGCAATTTCCAAAGTCATGATACGTCTTAATCGTGACCATCCAGCCATGAGCTGGATCTATCCATTCTACAGAAGCATCCCAATCTGTCAGACAAAACTTACACGACCCCGTGCAATGATAGCCCCCTTCGCCGGACAATCTTCTATCTATAGGAGGTAGGCCGATGCTATCCGAACTTCCTGCGTTGATAGGTGCATGCTTACACGCTAGGAATTGCCAGCCTCGATTATCTGCTTCCGGGCGCACCCATCTGCGCGTACCAGATAAGAAAAGCTCACCATCGATCAGTTTTGCTATCCATGACTCATTTCGGAGTATATGGAGGCTATTATATGGGATTCTGAAGGAAAAGAATGTATAGATATTGTCTTGAAAGTGGATTCGATGATACACAAAAGGAGAATCTGGGCTTTCGAGGTATTCGGATTCGGTTGGAAACTGATAGGAGATAGATGATGGAGGAAGCCCGTGTCGAGGTCCAAGAACTTGGTAGTTCGTCACAAGCCTCGCAGTATTATAAAATAATGAATACATCGAGAAAAAGAATTCGCTTGACTGTGAAATATCATAGAGGGGCCTGGGAAGCTCGTCTCTTGTCGTCTCATGCGTCAGGAGATTGGAGTATCTCCAAGGAATCCCAGACTCGTCAAATGGGTTAATCCTATTGCAGAAACAGCAATAGAACACCTCGGGAATGTCTTTCTCTAGGCGTACAAGGAGTGCTCCTTTTGCGGTTGGATCAAGTCGAGCATTGGTACTTTTGATTCCTAAAATGGAGGCTAGAGCCTTGCAGGTTAGAGCAAGGCAGATTTTATCTTCCGTTGGAAGATGGTCCGAGATGGTCAGGATTATGTCCACGGGGGATTCCAACAAGGGATAAATAGTCTTCGGAGGCTCGGCTTTCGCGCTTGCCTCCAGAGGCGGCGAATTTAACAAGACTGACATCGCGTAGAACGGAAAGTGAGCTTTTCTCGAAGCAGCGAGGAAAATAACGTAGGGTAAGAAAATTTAGGAGATATTATCTTGGGAAATGGACATCGGAGAGAGCTTTATTACATTCTACATAGGAGCCTTGAACTAGACCCAAAACTTACTTCATTTTCGTAAAATCAATTTCGATATAGTTTATTGTTGTGGAAAGTATATATCTGCGAAGAAAAGTTAACTCATTTTGACGGCTTCAAGAGAGTAGCTTGGTGTGCACTGTGAATCGAAGCTTGTCGTCTTTAGGGGTCGAAATGGCAGATAGAGCGCGAGCTAGCTACTTTTGTCTTTCTTCCTAAAAATCTATGATATGATATGAGGCGAGTTAGGCAAGAGTCAGCCAAACCCGTGCCGAGGTGATTTATCACTCCTGGGGAATAGGGGCTGCCAGTGGCTGAGCTCCTTGGACTATGGCGCTTAGCTATTGAAAAGTTTAACGGGAAAATTACTAACAAACCTGAGATTTAGCTTCACTACTGCTGACATAATGACGAAGGCTTATAGAAGAAATTTGAAACTGGTGAGTGAGATTTTGATATCTTAAAGATGGTAATGCTACGTGACATTAAATGTCTATCGAATTTCTTGACTTAACATCTAGTGTATGATCTTCCGGCCGTACCGGGCAAGACACCGGCACTTATATCTACCCACATCAGCGGTAAGTTAAGTTGACTGGTATTTTGAGTGCTACTAGACTCCAGTGATCTGGATATCTACCAATGTTGTGCTAAGATATGGGTTTCTTCATAAATATTATACCTTTCTATTCTGCGCTTATAACTACCATGATTGGTCTTTGATATCGTTGGCTCCTAAATCATACTAGCAGACTAGACAAGGATATGGCCGGTAATCGTTGATCTTAACGCCCATGCCTAATACCAAATGGGATATCTTGGAACTTTTGACGTGAACTAATTAGCAAGGAAGATCTTGGACCGGGCTTTTTCCAAGCAATATCATGCTAATGCTGACAATACTGAGGGCTTTGTTGTAGCAAAATCTTATTTTGTAACCATGATGTATAAATCATTGACGGTCTCCCTGATGGGTTGGGATTTTCCGATGCTGCATGTAAAGTATTCTCTCCGGATTGTCCGTCTGAAAAAAAAATGCGCCTCTCCGCATTCTTTGCCGTAGCTTTGGCGCCCCTTACGGCATTGTGCGCCCCGAAATGCCCCAAATAAGGGGCCTCGAAATTTTGCACACGGGTCACACTAGCCCCTTCCCCCGAAAGTGACCGGAGCGAGATTCAATGAGTTCGCCTATAGGTACTTGTTCCTAGTCAAGAAGGATATCAATTTGGCGTTCCATTATATCCTGGAATATATCGCACGTCCACAAACTTCGAGCTGGAAAATTACCATCTGCTCCAGCTGCGGTCCAGAATGGCGCTCAGAACGCGCTCGACTTGCCACTCCATCGCTGTACTACTAGGCACGGAATTCGAGGACAACATGACGTGGCTTAATTATCAAGGCCCGTTTAGTACAATCGTGGATCAGTTTCGCTAGGAGGATGGATGCATTACTGAGCATGTGAGCTACCAGATTGCTCCGTGAAAAAAAAAAAAAGCCAGTGACTGAAACTCACAGACTCTTAGGTACTTTACACATGGGCGTGCGGATTTCTTCGGAAAAGCCGTATGGCTCTCAGCAGCATCTGATAAGCTTCGATTTTTAGATGAAAATTGCTGAATTGTGTGTGGGTCGTTACGTTAACCTTGCTTGCATTCGTGTCTGCTGTGCCGCAGCTTTGGGCACCTCTGATGCAATTCTTCTGATCTACGAAGTACACCGTGGATTCAATTGCTTACCTACCAATACCGTAAGATGAGGATAGATACCGCTTTCATCATACTTCGTGCAAAACACGATTGCAAAACGCGCAGGTACAGCAAGTAGGTGATTTTGGAAATCTTGGATAGCGATCATGCCGAGGAGGCATTGCTGGAATTGTCCATTTAGGGCTGAGCTCAGTGTTGTATTTTAGGGGGCTGTTAACTAGAGGACTGGGTCCGAGCCACCTAAAAATACTCGCTGAGAGCCGTACATTAAGCGAGTTACTGAATGTTGCCTAGCACCTGTTGAGGCTGAGTTTCAAGTATCATAATATGGTCCACTGCATGGCGGAATTGTGATCAGTTCAGTAGACAAAGCCAGTTTCATTGGCGAATCGACTCGAAGGATTCAGACCATTTATCACACTCATTTAGGCCGGACCACATGGTCTAACGCTTCCATTGCAAAAACACATGGGTCTAGTGCCAGCGATACGGCTACAATAGGTTTAGTTGTGTAGGTTACAAGGAGTTGTGGGAACAATTCCGCGCCAAAGGAACGAAACAGTGGGCTGAAGAAGTCTAACAGCGTCTATCATGGGTATCGAAAAGCGAAACTCGGCCAATCGTGGAATGAATTGTGGGAACTAGAGAGCCGTATGCAGCTTCCGTGTAAATAAGTCGGAATTGCCAGCTAGGACTCGTTAGAATTAGGATTCTCAAATCCCTCATTAACTCTTCGCCAGCCCTGAGACGGGAGGGGATTTTACTTCCTTCTTTCCTCTCTTTTGTCAGTACACGTCGGCGACAGACCACCTCGAAGTTTCAACGCCGCCCACGATGACGCGGTCGTCGAGATTCGCGGTCGTAGCGTTATGTGTTCTGGGTATAGGGGGAGTTAACGGGGACGATGTAAACAAATTCACATATCCGGCACAAGATGGCCTCAAATACAACTACCGCGACACAATCCTAACGTCATACGAAGGCAATATTACGTCGCCAGTGATGTACACATTTTGTCAAAATTCCGAAGGAAACGTCGAACGTGGGTTTCAGCGAACATCGAGTACTGGGTTGACGACGTCGCTGATGAGAATATAGAGGAACTGTACAACCATGTCAATGGACCTAATACAACCGCAGCGATACTTCTCGATTTCACCGTCGACAAGAGTGTAACGTCGTGCTGGTTCAATATCAGACTCGACGAAACTGGTAGTTCTGTCGGTGCGAACAGCGCAAACTTCCAGTATAACTCCACCGAAGGAGAGCGGGTACGTCAAGATCAAATACTCATTTAACCCTAGGGATCGTGATCCGACGGCGTAGACAAAGGTATCGGGATCTCCTACCCGACCCGGACCTCTAGCGCGATTCGGCCTAGCATTTAGCCGAGATGAGTCGGGGGTAGCCGATGACCTTTTCCACATTCCTCGCTCGGATCGTTTGACGGAAGAATTACTACAGTACCGGCTAACGAAAGAGTTTACCAAATAGAAAACGTATAGCTTGGCGCCGACCTCCACCTCCACATCTGGTTCCCCAACTGCAACCAGCACTACGAACCCCGCCATAGCGTCGACAAGCGCGTCGACTGCGTCTGCTAGCGCCTCAGCTAGCAATTCCTCCGGGTTGTCGACGGGGGCCTCGGCAGGCGTTGGTGTTGGAGTAGGGCTCGTCGGGGTAGCGCTTGGAGCAGCAGCTGTCTTTTTCTGCTACCGACGGCGAAAGAAGCGGGGAGTGGTGGACGACAGCAACGAGAAAGGAGGAGCAGGCGGCCCAGGCGGTCCAGATGGTCCAGACGTCTCATCGGCACCTTCTGAGTTGATGGGTTCGTCTCAGTATCCGCCGTCGGCTGGCGTACCGCCAAGTACTAAAGCGGGCTACTACGCACCAGTTCCCAACAGCGAGATACACGAGGCACCCGCGTTCCAAGATGGTGTTCAGAAGGCCGAGTTGGCCACACCGTTCGTCCCGTACAAAGATGCGGGCGCGGGAGTGCAGCAGCAGAAATTTCACGACACGCCGTCGATCGCGCCGACGCAGGAGATGGAGGACACGTCTGTAGTGCACGAGATGCCATAGAACGTATCCATCAGCGTATGGATGGCTATTTTTTCGCCCATTTTTTTTTTAGAAAAACATATAATGTACTAATACGAAAGTAAACAAAAACATTGTCTTCTTCGGACAAGTTACCTAACCCAGCCGGTTTTGCTATGTACCTAGTATGTATTTGAATGCGCAATTAGGTATCGAACAGGGCTTGCTTCGATTTGCCGGCGGTGAGGGGAAGAAAAAAGACTGGGCAGTCAGCCGGCAGGCTAACTGGCTAGTAATAGGGCGAGGCGACTCGGGGAAAGACAGGCAAATGCATATATTCGATACCTCCGTGTTAGTTATTCAGCATTAACGCACGTCGGCAAGGTAGCACGCAGCCGACGTCGTATAGATGACTGGTCGGGATCTTGCCGAGACCGGGTTTACGTATGCGCGCTGGGTTTTGCGCTCAACGCAAGGTCACCCAATCTGAGCCATGTCTCTTAACCGACCTATAGTTCGACGGGAAGTTCGCGGAGGGCGGGTACGTGCACATGGTGACATGGGGAATAAGTTACTCTCGTGGATCCTTACCCCATTCTCCCCCATTCCCCAACTTCCAGGGGTTCCCTGAATACTTTGCAAGTATGTACTGTGATCTTCAGCGTCCACATACCTACCAAGTAAGCACCGAGATGCACGGCTGTTCTTGGGGTAGGTAAAGGGCGTGTGTCTCTGTCCTTACTCCGAGATTTCAGCCTATGCGCGTCATCTGCTGCTCGAGGGTTGGCGAGCCTTGAAAGCCCTACCGATCCTAATAGCCGAACTGGGGTGAAAGCAAATGACATGATAGACTAAAAGCATTGCTCTTCCCCATTCTTTACAATCAAATATATTCTCCGATCGCCAACTTCGATATCCCCGCGGACTTATCCACGTTACGTACTTGCTGCGGAGTTAAGGCTTCAGAAAGAGAGTTGGAAAATCAAGAGCCATGGCGGGCTGGTATACCCTTGGGGTCGCGCTCTTCGCCGCCATCGGCACATTTCTCTTCGTACGTTCATTCCGCTGTTTTTCGATTCAAGTCAAGCAAGGCCTTGCTTGTGTGGTGGACTTCTGTTCTAACTTCTCCCATCATAGGGCTTTGACACGGGCATTGCTACTACCAGTAAGTTTCTCACGCAAAGACGGAAATAAAAGTCAAAATGCCACATGAACAACTCGCCAACTCAATCTCGATTAGCTATCGCCCACGAGAGTTGGATCGATTACATGAACCACCCCAATAATGGCCTCACCGGTGCCGTAGTAGCAGTGTACATCGCCGGCGAAACGGTCGGCGCTCTCACCCAGACTTTCATTGGAGATAGATTAGGTCGCATCCGGTTCATGCAGCTACTATGCATTATCGTGACGATCGGCACCACAATCCAGACGGCCTCCGTTAACATCGGTATGTTCCTAGCGGGTCGCGCCATTGCTGGTATGGCGGTTGGCGGCATGGTCGCAACCGTCCCTATTTATCTCAGTGAGATATCGGCGCCCGACCAACGCGGCCTCATCGGCGGCATTTCTGGCTGCGGTATCGCTTTCGGTACCATGATGTCCAATTGGGTCGGCTTTGCGTGCTCGTACGCGCCGTACGGTTCAACGCAGTGGCGATTGCCCCTCGGCTTACAGATCCCCTGGGGCGTGATTATGTTCGCGGGCTTGTCGACGTTCATGCCGGACTCACCGCGACAACTTCTACGCAATGGCAAGGTCGAAGCGGCGAAACGCGAGTTCGCGAGGGTGCGAAGAGATTTGAAGTCGCACGAAGTGCATGAGGAATTCGCGCTCATGCAAGCGCTGATCGAGTTCGAGATGGCCCGTGAGATCAAGTCGTACCGCGAGGTGTTCACCTTATTCGGACGCCGGGCTTTCGTCTCCATCATAGTACAAACGATGACAAGTTTATCTGGTGTCAACGTTGTGCAGTACTACCAACCTATCTTGTCGGTGAACCTTTTTTCTATTTTAATTCAGTAAAAGGAAAATTATTTTTTAATTTTTTACATTAAATCCAGATCGACAACTAACAGTTACCTAGTTACAAGTCGCTGGGGATACAGCAGCAAACTATTTTTGCACTCGCCGGCGTGTACGGCACTATTGCTTTCGTCTCGAATGTGATAACGACGCGATACTTGACCGACCAGTGGGGTAGACGGAAGATGATTATAGCGGGCACGTCCGGTCTGATTCTGATCATGATATACATCGCGGTGATGCAGCGCGAGTTCCAGAACACCGATAACCGCATTGGAAAAGGTTTCGCGGTCCTCGGCATCTACTTGTACGTGGCTTGGTACTATGCTATGATCAACAGCACAACATGGCTGTACGGAGCCGAAGTCCTGCCAATCGCGTTGAGGAGTAAAGTGATGGGGCTTGCAGCGGCTGGCCACTTCATCGTCAACGTTGGCATAACGGAAGCCGGACCCAGCGCGTTTGCTAATATTGGGGAGAATTATTACTACGTGTTTGTCGGGTGTACGCTACTCTTCTTGACTATTGCATACTTGTACTTCCCGGAAACACGCCGGAAGACGCTCGAAGAGATTGCCACGGCATTTGGAGATAAGGTTGTGCTTGTTGGCGATGGCCCGATTGATGGGCAACACGTAAAGGGGCAGGATGAGGAAACGGCAAGCGTTGCGAAGTAGGAAAACTAGGCCACAGCGCCCACCACTTCTATCACTCCCCCCGAGCGACACGTCTGTGTCACGGCCATAATAGGTATATAGGTACCTATACAGATTCTAATTTGAGGTAATATCTATCTGCTAGGTAGCTAGGTAATATTATGTATTAAGCCATCACCGACCCGCCTGCAGGCACAGATCTTGGATCTCATCGTACATCTACAAACACGCAATTTCACATATACTAAACTCAATGCAGGCTAGTTTCAGGGGTAGCTACGTATGACAACACATTACACATAGATCTCAACACGATCTAGATTCGTCATGACGAAAGGACAACTGCTTCACTGTGCACCTTGCCGTTGATTGCTAAGCAGGTTGCAATTCTGATTTGGTAACGCTACGGATAACCACAGCAAAGATAACCAAGTGCAGCGGGAGAAGGCAGTTCCGTCAGACAATTTTGACGCAAGCGCCGTGAGGCAGCGATACGGAAGGATAGAGACATAATTGGTGACGTAATTTGTGTTGGGAGGTTTGTCGAACAGAGCCCAACAGCAAAGTAAGGCAAGCTTGCTTCGCAACCATCTGTAGAAGCTCAGGTATAAAAGTCGGTGGTCCTGGAGCTCATCCAGGTGAGAATTTCCAAACCAGCTCTCCATACCTACCCTCAGTACATGCCTACCTACATTACTACAACACCAAGTTCATCATCAAACATCAATATCAGCCTTTTCAAACACAAACTTTCATCATGGACAACAAGCACTCCATGACTCAGAGCGATGCCTCTCGCATCCAGTCGACCCAGGTTCGCGCTTCATAGCATGCCATCTTCCTTTCTTCTAGACTAATTATAGTTTCATAGGCAAAGAGTGGCGGGGATATGTCCTCGGGCGGATTTGCGGCCCGCGCCCAGTCGGCCGCGGCGACAAATGCCAATGCGCAGCCCAGCTCTGGGCACCAGGGTAGTGGATCGGGTCATGGCACCTCGGGTGGCGCCTCTGGCGGTGCCGGGTCGAAGAAATAGTCCATTGGCAACGAAACTAATGCGAGGTCTCGATGGAGACCATGATATGAGCAACGACGCTATATCCAGGTAGTGTTGAGGATATGGCGGAATACATTACATTCATTGGACCCATGTATTTAGATACATAGCCACTCTTTTCACACATCAAGGATTACACGGCTCAGGGAGTGTCACTCATTGAAGTAGATAGCAATGAGGATACGCAGAAAGTTCGATCCTCAAACCAGATCACAATGACCAGTCATCAATCTGAGCACACTTGTTATGCCGTATGTCTGCATTACTAATTCGACAAGCACAAGTTGGTGCCAGAGATGCCCCTAGATGTTTGCCGCACCCAAAGCTACTACCTAGTAGTGGCGTGGTCGCTGCTTAGTAGGTACCTAGTACGTAGGTAGTGTAAAAGAGATTTACAGACGCTACCTAGGCACTCTGTGAGTAATAGGGGCAGAGCACTCATTCTATATTTTGCCATTGCAATGGTGGTTCACAAGAGACCCTTGTGGCTTCCCTTTATCATTTCTGGTCTTTAATCGAGCATCCCCACATATTAGTATACCTAGATAATTCTTTTTTTCTTTTAAAAAAAGCCATACTGTCATAGTTCTAGCTAGTATTGCCTATCTATCTTAAATCTAGGCTGAGAAAGTCTGTCGTGAGCACAAACTACGCTCAACCAACGAACTGAACGAGTGTCCAATGTGATATGGAGGGCTATCGTACCCTTGCTAGGATAGTCTTGCTATGATACAACCTATAAAGGTATAAACTACTAGGTAGATATGCTAGGTGTATAGGTACAGAGGTATTGGCTTAACTAAACAAATATATATCGATTTTATAAAACCTCCATGTTGTATCAACGATGTCAGGAATCCTAGAGCATCAATTTAATACATTCCACATATGATCAAACAAACCTAACTGAGCTTTTTCGAACGATTAGCAACTTGGGGCTTAGGAGATTCTGACCGGAGCTATCAGATGAAAAATTAGTCATGTACTTAATCGAAACAAGGCTCAGGGGTAGGCTGTCCGGGAGAAACTTACGTAGAGCTCGACGCCAAGAGTATGCAAAAAAATCGCCATCCATCCTGATGTGCCAAAGACAAAGTTAAGCGCCGCAGCGACTTGGGCCGGATTGTTCCTATTGAAAACGGTTGCAGGGACGGCGATGTGACGATTAAGATCTTCTCCAGAGAAAAAGGAGGCACAATCCGGATACGCTGCCAAGGTCGCATTCTCACCCCCTAGAATAAAACTTATCTTGTCACAAGGTTCTACATAATAGAAACCCCCTATCAGGGAGACTATTACGACGGATATCGTCATGAAAATCCTCATGGTAAGAATGGAGCCACCCTGAAAGAACACTAGTATCAGCAATCTACTTCTCATCTTTTTCAGATTCTTTCCAATGAAGAATTCTTGGCGATGACTATTGGATATGAGAACTTACGTAGATCCAGGTACGTAACATCCAGGCCCGATGCTCCGCAATCTTGTGCTTCTTGGCGCTGATGCAGCCACGAGTTAACGTGTAAAGGAACATAACACCAAGTAAAGCTACCATAGACTGCGTATCTAGACCACCGCCCTGTGATCGTGGCGCAATCATAACGGCGGTAATGGCACCGGGAACCGAAAGGGCAACTGCGATCCAACCAATAATTCGATGTAATCTCATCGCCTTGCGTCTCAGCACGGGGATGAACTGGATACATGCTAGCAAACTAGCGGGTAGAATGGTGGCCAGATGAGCGAAAAGTCCAACCCCGTAATACTTCTGAGTCAGATAGTAGAAACATTCGCCAGGCACCGCAAGATCACGACCGCCTGGGACCGAGCTACCACAGAAGCTACCGTAGAAATCGAGATATTTGAGCCGCGAAAAACTAAAAAGAGAAAAAGCACCACCAAGGATGAGCCAGAACAAGAAGTTGTACCCTTTGGAGAACCCCACGGGGCCATAGACTCGCTTGGCTAACGCCACGAAGGTACTTTCCGGAGTTCCAGTCGACGTCACCATTGTCAAAAAAAGGACAGGACCAAAGATTTAACGATGAGATATCAATAAAGCATTTCAAAGAATCACACCTTGAGCGCCGATTGTCGAAGCCGATTTATAACTTTGCAAAACCCCTATTATATAGGTATCACAAAGAAAAGCACGACTTCAAAACAGAAGCAGAACCCTTCTTAAAAGGTGTAGTATGCTGACGTGGAGAATTTTGCGAAAGCAAGTGCTAGATCTTTGGTCCGTCCTGTAACGACGCGGCGCGGAGCAATACGTTGAACTCGGCCGGACCAATAGCGTGACTGGGATTGATCATACGTCCAAGGGTCGCTGTCGCTTTCGGATAGTAGCCGGCTCTAAGAGGTCGAATTGAAACGCCCCCCTAGAACCCTGACATCAGCTCATTGCCATAAAAAGATGCATTTCTCAACCAATGCTGTTGTTGACTAATCCGCCGCATGAGATTCCTCCGCGATACGGGATCGGACACGGACTACGGTATTCGTAAGTCCGAAAACACAGGTTTTTGGGGACAAGGAAATGACCGCTGGATGATTCAACCACCTACCTACCTACTAGGTACTTACAATTGAATCATGAAGCTTCCCTATTCCTGTGATGAATATCGTACTATCATAGGAGTATGAAAAAACATTGAGTAAATAGAGGTAGGTACCTCCTATTGAAGCCACTAACACTGAGCGCTAACCCAGGGATAGGCATAAAATAATTTGTTGCCTTATTTTTTTTTAAATAGCGACGAAGATTTGGGAATTATTATTCAAGTCATACGACAAACGTTCTATCATCAATGTTGAGCTGTCTATCTATAACTAAGACGCCACCCCCGAGTCCAACCTCGGCGACGATAGAGGTGAGTAAGCTTATCTTGTCTAATTTCATGACCGCCGCATTCCAGTCTTATTACATGACAAAGGAAATCTTCCTTGCCTCGCGACAAAGCAGAGTGCCCCGATCGATGCCGCCACCTCCTATTTTCCATCCCTTGGCGATACCTAGATGGAATGCCCAGGGACTGTAAGTGAATACCGAGTCAGTACAATGATGTGTTACTGCCGACGGGGATAGTAGAACAATTGAGTCGAGAATGATTGTCAAAGTATTTTTCTTTAGATTAATGCACGTCCTTTTACTTTGTGAGAATGTCGAGCTCTCAATCCTTTGACCAATTCACTAAGAAAGTAGGTACCTATTTCCAAGTAACGGACATTACCTATCCAAGTAGGTAAATGGGTGAGTATCCTACCGACTTTCTCACCAGAAATACATTTTGGTGGATATATGGAACTTGCTAAATTCTATACTCTATTCAATAGGTAGCTACATTATTTCACCATTTCTCAATCGTGTTACGATCCGAAAATACGATCATCGGAAGAAATAATAATCCGAAAATCAGGTGACTGAAACGATGAATCAGAATGAGGGACACCCCGATTCAGTATTTCAGGAAACGATGAATCGACGAACTCACGATTAGTTCTCGTCGATTCATCCGGTCGCCAGGGAAGGAAAGTTAGTATATAAAGAATGGAAGTTTCCTACTGTATTTAGTTTTGAGTTCTCTAGCTTTCAATCTAAGTATTCAGACTGCACTTGAATATAGAGTCCCATAAAATCTCTTTTACGAACAGAATCGTCAACCCTACAGTATTGTTACCTTAAAACCAAGTACCCCAGGGTACGTATCCGCTCTACGAAGTCAGTTAGACAGAAGTAGTAGACGGGTTCGTAACAAATCGTCATCAAACTTTTGATCGTCAGCCTATTCAGGACTGTTCCTCGCAACGACCTTTCTTTAATCGTGAAATATATGATATCAATCAGTCTGCAGCAATTACAGGCTGAAGGGGGAAATTCGTACAGCAGGAAGCTCAACATAATATCTACGATGTTACTCTAGGAGCAGTGGACGCGTAAGACACAATAATAGTGCTTCAGACCGGTGTCACAAGGCTTTCAATCTATGAAATCCTGCCCAAGAGCATAAACTTACCTAGAAGAATTGGCTAGATGTTTGGAGGTTGCTTGGACACCAGTCCTATCGAGAAGTTAAGTGTGCTTTGTGATGGATTCGATATTGTAGGTACACTGCAAAGACACATGACAAATAATATTAGGAGCCATCACCACTCCAGCATATTATAAGCTAGTTGGCGTCCATATGGTCGACATGGCCAATGTTACAAATCCCAAAACATCTAAAATCAGAAAACCCACAAATAGGAATGTCATCAACCAATCATGGTTAAACTACGGAGAAATGGATGTGTAGGATATGGAACACATCCATCACATCCATCACATTGAACACATCCAACACATCCAACACATTAATACACATCCACCACATCACGATGGCTTCAACGCTCAAGGACAGGAGAGATATTTTCTATATAGTCACGACATTTTCCATGTATCTAGTCACTCACTTAGTTCTTTAGTTATCAATCTAAGTCTATTCACTACGAGTAGGGAGAGGACTCCAAGCCTCTCTGACGAACACACTTGATTGATTACACTTGACCTCTACGATTACTGTTACCTTAAAATCAAGACCCCCTTATGAAGCTATACTTACTAAGCCTAAGTATAGGTTCGTCACAATAGGTAATTGTTTACCCCTAGTACTGACTCGGTTATTTGGTACTCTCCACATGTAATTTTTCCTAGCACCGTGGGTTATCACAGCTGTAAAAGGCATTGGAATAGCTTCGGTCAGTCAGGTCCAATCAAGCAGCTAACATCCCGATTAGGAAAAAGGAATTATACGTAAGCTAATACAACCCAGACGGTATTTGAACCTGCAGTAGTTCAACCTTTCCTTGTTTGGCAAGGCCCAGGGTTGCGGTCCCATGCTCGACGAAACCTGGGGACTTAGCCGCAACATCTTCCGGCCGGAGCTCATTGGCCGAAGGCTATCTTAACATGGTTATAATATATGATTGTCGTCGTAAGACTTGATAGAGATAATATAATATATGCATCCATGACTAACTTGAGTGTTCAATGTACGCAGACGACTATGTTCAACCCCCATTGCCCAACTATATCTTTATTGCGGTTACGTGGACTCTCGGCACGGGTAATTGGGATGCAACGTGACCCTTGATAATGAACACGATGGGCTCAGAATATAAGGCTGCATAGGCTAGCTGTTGCGAACTATATCAGAGATCTCGACATGCTCTGTCGGTGTTTGGATAACTTCCAAAGCCTATGTATTGCAAAGACTCTGAAGATGCTCGCCCCCTTCCTGTTTGTGCTTGGCACTGTGCCATTGACTCTAGGACTGTCAATCAAACCCTCGGCTTCAAGCGGGGAAAAGGACAACGAGTGTACCGAGATTACCAAGCGTATGCCATGGTATGTCACCATTTCTTCTTATCTACAGCAGATCGGGGTGTTGACTATAATCATAGGGGCAACCTTACTTCAACCGAGAAATCAGACTACATTAAGGCAGACCTTTGTGTAATGTCATCTCCCCCAAAATCTGGCATAAAAGGGGCAAAGAACAGGTGGGATGAGTTGCAATATATCCACATCGCCCAGACCGATTACGTCCATGGAGTGGTAAGTCATGGCTCAGACTCTTGTGTTCCGTTACCCTTCTAAACTTGTGTCAATAGGGTGCATTCTTGCCTTTCCACCGATACTTCATGAAGGTGCACGCACATGTTCTCAGGACTGAGTGTAATTACACTGGACCTATTCCGTAAGGACTCAAACAACTTCCAATAGGTTTAATGGGACTAACAGTCATAGATACTGGGATGAACCCGCCGACATTGGAAATATTATCGGGTCCCCTCTCTTTGATGCCGAAACGGGATTCGGGGGCAACGGTACAGGAGCCAACGGCTGCGTTACTGATGGCCCTTTTGCCAACTTCACCCTACGCTTCCAGGCCGACAACACGATAAGCGAGTACTGTCTCTCGCGATTCCTGAACGATCGCGCGCTCAGTATGGCGACTAGGGAGAATGTCGCCAAATGTATTGCGGCAGAAACCTTTTTAGAGGCGTGGAATTGCTTGGAAGGAGCTCCTCACGGAGCTGGGCATGGTGCCGTAATGGGAACTGTAAGCCTCCATTCGTGGATTCAACTCCAAATTCTGCTCGCTAAGATACTTCCTAGATGATCAACGCCTTTACATCGCCTGGTGACCCCGTCTTCTATCTTCACCATGGTTACGTGGACAAGTTGTGGTGGGATTGGCAATCGCTGAATTTGACGACGCGATTGACCGAAATAGGAGGCAATAACACAAGCCGTGGCTTCGGTGGCGGGTTTCCGGGTGGTCCTCCGGGTGCTGGCTTCCCCCCCGGAAATCCGTTCGGCGAAAACGGTTCCTTCCCATTTCCTGTATTCCCGCCCAACGGGTCGAACCCTCTCCCATTCCCCGGAAATAGAACGATCAACAAAGCGTTCACCGATTACTTCAATGATGGTGGAAATACCACAACATTGAACCATACTCTATGGTCGGCTGGAGTCATGGACAATGTCACGATTGCGGATGTTATGGACCCTAGTGGTAAATTCATGTGTACAGAGTATCTATAGGTAGTTACTAGATATCTACAATCATTGGATGGATTTGCGAAGAGCGGAGAAGCAGAGAAGTGTAGCAAGTTGTTACCTGTAGGAAAACGAACCCATCGGGCGTCAATACTCCAACAAAGATATCGCATAGATATAACCGTTTCCTCTCCAAATGGGAGCTACAACTACTATGAAGTCCAATCACCACATTGCCGCGGTTAATGCAATGATAAACAATGATGAAAATGATCGTTTTGTTAGCACAGCCCATGTGGGGGCCCCTGAGTGCTCCTATTGTAGCCAATTATTGGTGACGCACTGCCAACATTCATGGGTCGCGACACTGCAATGCAACCATCCCATAATTCGTAGGAACCGCCTAAGTTAAGGCATAAGGCTATGGCTAGGTATTCTGTGTCCCTTATTTCTACCTTTCAAGCTCGTACGACTATCTTCATCATTGACATAAGACGTTAGATAGCGCGCCTTAAAGCGAACAGCGAAGTAAAGCGCTCCAACATGCGATATGCGCTTTGCCCGACTATAGTCAGCCTGTTGCCCACACTAATTGGATTTCTCAACTCGATACGCTCTTGCAATGGAGGCGGTGGCTGTCGTTGGGCTAATCAGTAATATCTTGCAGTTCGTTGAACTGGGATATAAACTAATATCCACATCGAAAGAATTGTATAACGCAAGGAATGAGTCAACAGCGTCAAACAGAAACCTCGAATTCATGGCTCAGGAGATGAAACGATTGAGCCAGAGCCTAGCTACGGGAGGATCGCTGTCGCAGATGACGGATGATGAACAAACCTTACTGGACCTGGTGACCAAATGCGAGAGCTGGGCTGATGATATGCTTACATTTCTCGACCATCTTAAGAATAAGAATCCGGGGAGCAGAATAGCAGCATTCAAAGCTTCCATGAGAAATTACAACATGCGACATGAAAGGCATCGACTCAAAGAGGGACTCGACGACTATCGAGTACAACTAGATGTCCAGCTCAATATTATGACCAGGTATACCACATTGTGTTGTATCTTATTATCAATATGATCTGACATGCCACTTTAGGTCCAGCACCCTTAAAAAGCTAGAAAGTCTGTCCAAGTCCTTAGAATTAACCAATCAAGACATGACAGATTTGAAGCGTAGCGCAAAGTCTCTCCAAGGATCTATACTAGGTCTCGAAATGAAGGTTGGATCAAAATTTCTAGACCAAATCCAGGATATTGTCCAAGTATCGGAAGAAAAGGCATTAGAAGCCAAGAGGAGGCTGCTTCTTGATGCACTAAGACACCAGGGAATGGAGGACCGGTTTTACCACGTGGAGCCTGCCCATGCAGATACATTCAAATGGCTTCTTCAAAGCAAGAACGACATGTCTTCCAAAGTTCATGATTCAAAGAAAGACGATCTCGAGAAATATCCCCTGGACCCTCGTCGCATATGGCCACTCGAACACGCACACAACGTTGCTAAGCAGGAAATCGGGCATCGATTCACAAGTTGGCTTCGAAACGAGAGCGGTATTTTCCACATATCGGGTAAGCCAGGTGCAGGAAAGTCGACGCTAATGAAGTTCTTATATAATAATGAATTGACCCGGAAATATCTCAATGAGTGGTCGAATGGGAAAGAGGTCATACTTGCGAAAGCTTTCTTCTGGAGACTTGGAAATGATACGCAAACTTTGATTAGTCTTATTCGATCACTCCTTCATCAAGTCCTTTCTACTGCTAAGGACCTAATACCTATTGCTTTCCCTTGTCGCTGGGAGCATGTTGATTTCCATGGAGGCAGTGTGGTCCATCTTGAATTAGCAGAGATTGAGCAAGGGCTCCACAACCTTGTAACGGATCCGCGAACCTTCGAGCACCATAAACTGGTATTCTTGATCGACGGTCTAGATGAATACCAAGGTCGGCATATTGAGCTTGTGAATCAACTGTTCAATTGGACCTCCTCCAACACAGGCAACCTCAAGATATGCGTGTCTAGTAGAGAATGGAACGAGTTTATGGTAGGGTTCTCTGATTGCCCGAAGCTACGGATACACGACTATACGCGCATGGATATTATGATGATGGTCCATGATCAACTAAGTTCTAGATTGCAGTATCCAACGCCTATAAGTGAAAATAATATAATCTCAATAGCCACAAAGATAGAGTTCAAGGCCGAGGGCGTCTTCCAGTGGGTCTGTCTCGTGTTAAATGCCGTAAAGGATGGCATTCTCAACGGTGACGACGTCCAGGAATTAAACTCCAAAATTGACTCCTTTCCAAGCGAGCTTGAGGAGTTATACAAACAATTATTCGATTCAATACACGTAAAGGATCGTCAGAAGGTTTTCGAAATATTTCGGATGGTTAATTACATGGAACTTGGACTTCACTTACCCTTATTTCGGGTTTGGTTCCTGAACAAGTTGGTTGACGACCCAGACTATGCCCTGAAGTCAAAGACCCAGAATGTATCTGACGAGGAGATAGCCACCATCCTTCAGATCACTCGAAGGCAGATCTATGGGCGCTGCAAAGGCTTCCTGGTGGTGCACGACTATTCAGCAAGTCCCTCTTTTTTCGGTCCACCTCTCTCGAACAATGGTGCAGTTGCATTTATGCATAGCACTGCTTACGAGTTCTTGGAGCAAAGTCACATCAAACAGATAATCGATCAAACCATAGGGCACGTCGATGTTTTTGACCGTATCTGCCAAACGTTTCTGGTATGTGCTAAGGTCGCTAGACCAGAATGGTACGGTTTCAACTCGGACAGACCTGGAGATGATCTTTTCGATCGAGAACTTGGAGTCTACTTCCGACTTGCAATCGAGAAGGAGCATATATTCTCTGATCGCAACAGACTTGAATCTAGAGCATCTCGTTTTGTGAAATTTCTAAACGAGCTTAAAGCTACTGTTGTAGCAAAACATGGCTCGTTCAGAATGAAATACCAAATTCATAGTTGTCTTTATCTAAAACCATCAAGTTGGCCAGCCGCAAACATCACCCAAAACGCCTGGACCAGTACCGACGCGCTCATCGATTTGTTCGCTATAAGCTGGTCGATAGTCGAGTTTTTCCAGCACAAAAACATCGCACGTCCATTGCACACTCCTAATTGGAATGATATCTCCAATGATATTTTGTGTTTGCTCCTAGGCACAATGAGCAGGAGAGAGCGCAAAATGGTAGTTTACTATGAGCAACTATGTCAAATGCTCGAATGGTGTTTTTCGAAAGGTGTCATCTCCCCGAATCATGTAGATTTCAATCTACCAGGATTGCGTCTTGTTGATTGCATACTTATCACACTCATACAGCGATCAGACTATCGGCTATGGTACGACGAAAAGAACATAGATCCGAGCATTCATCTATATCCCTTGCGGCTCCTCGAGTTGTGTCTACGTTACGGTGCTAAACCACAATTGGAATTATGGATGTATGACTCTTCAAATGAGAAAGATAAGGAATATATCCGAGTCTGCCCCGTCCTGAATAAAAGGGGCATACATGAAGGGTGGATGAGTCCCAAAGTATCACCCATCGCAACATTCGGAAAACAGAAGCATGGCTTAGTTACTGTCCGTGACCTTACTGAACTATGGTTTCCCCACGACTACAAGATTCTCCAAGAGTTAATTGATAAATATGAGCGGGATACAAGCTTTGAGGTAGGCACTCATACAGGGAGTGTGCCATCACACCTTGGAAATCAACCGGAAAGAGACTGGCCAAAAGTAGAGCTAGGAGAAGACCTTTTTCAGTGGCATGTCACGGTAGCAGGAGAAAGTGTTGTGAAATGTTCAGATCTCGATCCAACAGATAACCTCTGGAACAACACCTATCTTCGATCTGCATGGGGATCTGATTTACGCGACATCAGATAACCACTGTATGAGCTCCCTATAGCGGTGTTCAGTTTTCAGGGGGTATTTTTGGTTGGTCATCGCCGCCATATTCAGCGCCCTTGGGTCTGGTAGATTTGAGGCATTACCCAACTAGGCAATTCCGATGACTCACACGCCCTTCGAGCGCCGATCCTTCGCCGGGCACGGTTGCGAGATGTTTTGTCATAACTCTTCTCGATTTTGTAAAAAGAAATATCAATAATACCGTTTGTAATACCTCTTTCGGATGGGCTAGATTTAGCGCGTACAGCCCCGGAGTTAAGTGTAAACGCTTGGATTAGTTCGCGATCTTAGATCTTTCTACTCTGTACATCAATCAACAACCGTTTACACCAAATCCACGAGCATTACCTAATCACAAGTAGGAGGCCACAAACCTGGCAAACCGCTATCTCAGGAAGTACGAAGGTTTTTTCCTGTTTTTTTTCCCCTTGAGTCTAGTCATTTTATATGGTGTTTTTAGTGACATTTGGCCCGTGCTTTGCATGAAAATACTAGCCCTAATATATACGGTGGGCCAAGTGCCTAAGGACCCCGCTGCGCTTTGCAGACTGTATTTAAGGTCAACCAACCTTCGACAATGGGGAGCCATAGATTCTCTCGTTCCTGCTTTGCTCGAGATTGTATGGATATGATAGACTTAGTGACAAAACACAATTCCTCAGATATAGTGTATATGACAACGTGATAGAATACTGACTGACTGACCTCCTCAGAACATTTCGAACGTGGCCAACATGCAGCTCTCTAACTTGCTGCGAAAGCCTCCGGGCTATATGCTAGCTAGTGTGCTCTGCTCACTAGGTGGCTTCCTCTTCGGCATTGATACTGGTATCATTGGTCCTGTCACCGTGATGGAAGATTTTACTAAATATGCTGGTAACCCGTCGCCGACGATTCACGGTCTGATCGTGTCGTCCATTCTCATACCTGCGGCAATTTCGTCTTTCTTCGCTGGTAGAGTAGCGGATGCGCTTGGACGTCCTCTTGGAATCGCCATTGGTTCTTTCGTCTTCGGAGCTGGCGCTGCCCTTGAAGGTGCCGCTGTGCACATTGCTATGTTCATCGTTGGTCGTATCGTCGAGGGGATTGGCGAAGGTCTTTATCTTAGTATGATGGTGGTGTAAGTCGGCATCCCATGACTCGTTCAGTAAATTTGGTCCTAATTCAATCGGTTCAGCTATATATGCGAGATCTCACCCCCAAGATATCGCGGCGCTCTGACCACAGCGCCCCAGCTACTCACCACGCTTGGCCTAGTTACCGGCTTTTTCACATGTTATGGAACCGCCAATATCCAGTCGTCATTCTCCTGGCGTTTGCCCTTCATCCTGCTAGCTGCATACTCGGGGTTCTTTTCTGCCTCTGTTGTCATGTGGCTCCCCGCTTCTCCGCGCTGGCTTACCCTTCACGGAAAGACACAGGAAGCCTCCGCAGCCTGGGACAAGCTTGGTGTCGCTGCTGCTGACCGGGAGAAGATCCTCGACCAGTACGATGCCACCGTAGTCGAAACCGCCATCCCCGATGCCAGTGGTAACACGAGCGCCAGTCACGTTGCGCCGACGACAATCGCAGTTCCCAAGTTGACAAAGGGCAAGATGCTCGACGTCCTATCCTCTGACGCTCGCCCACGTCTCATCCTCGCAGTCTTCCTCATGGGCATGCAACAACTAAGCGGCATTGATGGTGTCCTTTACGTAAGCCCACCTCTATCCCTTTCCCTTTTCTAAATCCCTAGACTCAGAATCCCCAGTACGCCCCCCTCCTCTTCCAACAAGCCGGCCTCTCCTCCAACGAATCCACCTTCCTCGCCTCGGGCGTCTCCGCAATCCTAATCTTCAGCGTCACGATCCCCGCCACGATCTACGCAGACCGGTGGGGGCGCCGTCTAAACACGATCCTCGGCGGCCTGGGCATGACCGTGACCATGTTCCTCATGGGATCGCTATACGCCTCGTCCTCCGTACACCAGGGCGCGGGCGCTGGCCGCTGGGTCGTCATCGTCTGCATCTACGCCTTCGCCGTCATCTACTGCGTGTCCTGGGCCGTCGGCATCAAGGTCTACGCCGCCGAGATCCAGCCCCAGCGCACCCGCGCCAGCGCCACCAGCATCGCCCACGGCAGCAACTGGCTGAGCAACTTCCTCGTCGCCTTGGTCACCCCCACCTTGCTTGCCAAGACCAGCTACGGCGCCTACTTCCTCTTCGGCGGCTGCACGCTCTTGACCGCCGCCGTGTGCTGGTTCTTCATGCCGGAGACCAGGGGCCTGAGTTTGGGTGAGATTGACGAGGCGTTTGTGAAGAAGAGCGGCTTGGCGAAGGTGAGTGGCGTGAGGGAGTGGGCGAAGTCGCTGCAGCGGAGAGCTAAGTGGAGGAGACCGGTTGCTGTGGACGCTGATGCTTAATTTGGCATTGACCTTGAGTGTGTCGGCGAAAACGCTGTGTAGGTACTTATGTGGTTATGAGAAGGCTCTGGGTATCTACCTCGGGACTTTACGAGAGTGTGGGGGAAAATAGGAAAGAATGGGCCATTTGAAGTCGAGTTGAAAAGTTCTTTCGCGCTTTAGGCATCGTGCCCTTACACTTACTTGATTGGAGGTATCTCTGGCTTCTAGGCACTTCGACGATTTTGAATATTACATTATTCGTGGGTACTGATTATGCGATACTGGGGAGATGGTAGGACCAAAGGCAATCGTTTGAGTCTCTTTAATCAAGTATATCTACTAAACAAGTCACGATGCCATTTCACCCATTATACAACATTTGCATATCCTAGCGAAAGATCATGGCACATGCATTCACAATATAACATGACACAGTTTTAAATCATTCGTGGACGAATTTAGTCAGATTCTGCCTAGTACATATAGCTTGTGGTGCTATATCCATAAGAAGAAAAGGCTGAAAAGGTGATCTTGTGTGTGTGGCGTGTGTGTAGAAGGAGGGATGAGTTATGTACAAGGTGTAAGGCAAGATGCAGCCGTCTCGAGTTTCCTATCGATCCTCAACATGTGACGGACTCATCCATATGGCACCCTATCTCCTTCGTCGACTTCCGTTCCGTCCATCCAGGTATATGCAAATCATGCCAAGCATCATTAGCGAAGAAAAGAAAAAGTCAATGAGAAACAGGAAGAAATGCCCGCCACATAGGAGGTGGGTATACTCAGGCATCCCCTCCCAGGAAATGCTCCCATGACACATCGTACGCCACACGCCTTCCCTTGTGCCTTTGCCTAGGTGTAAGGGGAATGAAATCGAAAAAAAGTGATATCCCAGTAGTAGGGTATAAAATAGGGATAGTGAGAATCAGTCAAATGCGCGCCAACGTGTCTTTGAACTTCGGGAGTAGAAATATATTCTAACCCCGTTCTATGCTCTCCGGGCTCATCATGCCAGTGTCATCCTTATCTGTCTGGCTGTTGTTGCCTTGGCTCTGAGCACTGCCGACACGTTCCATGGGTGGAGCAACAGGCAAGGACGCGTTGTTGGTTGTAAGGTTTCCATTCGGCATGGATATACCCTTTGTTTTCTTAGAGCCGCCTTTTTCGGGGCTTTGATTTGCTGCCTTGCTGGCTTCGGCTGCCTGTGCCTCCATCTTCTTTTTCTTCTTGTTGATGGCGTTTTGTTCCTTAGGAGGTCGCTTCTGAGGAGAGACGATCTTGCCAGTTGCACCAAGTCGCGGTCGCGGTCGTCGTTGCTTGACAGGTAAGTCTTCATCTTCCACCAAAGGTGTGTCGCCATTAGCGTGCAGCTTAGCGAGGAAGAAGTTCTTGACGAGTCCGATCTGCTCTTGTATGTTCTCTTTAGTGACGGGGTCAGGAGGGGGGAGATCTTCGAAGAGAACCGCATCAGAAGGACCTTGGGTGGGGTTCTGGACCTGGTACTGGTTCCTAACTCTAGACTGAAGCAGATGAAGAGGTACAGACAGCATGCCACCCATTTCTCCAGCGAGACCAAGTTCTTTGAAGCCAAAGAAGTCCTCGCCTAACTCTTCGGCGAAATCACCTCCGATGAACTGTTCACTACCATCATCAAAGGCGGCTGCGCCATCTTGTCCTCCTGATTCCGTCACGGCCGGGCGTAGAAGATCGCTCAAGTGAGCCTTCATTCGTTCGTGGATGCCGGTGAGCTTGTGGCCGAGCCGTTCGACCTCGTCCTTGGCATAACTCTCTAGACTTTCAACGGAATAGCCCATCTCAGAGAGGGTATGCAGGAGAGCTTCTTCGTCGCTAAAACGGGGCTGAGCTGTGTAACCGCGCTGAACATAATCCGCGGAGGGGTCCTTCATTTCGATTTCCGTATAGTTCTTGAATGTGGCTATGATTTTGCCAAAGTAATCAGCGGCTATGTCGGTGATGGCGTCCATCGCAGATGGCTGAAACTCTTCAAAGCCTGCGTGGTAGAATATCTTTGCAACGGATCGTTGTAGGGCTGCTCTGCAAACTTCCGGTGCCATGACTACGTTGTCGCCGCAAAGGGCGTGCGGCTCGGCGTCCTTTTCATAAAACGGCTCTGGGTTGTACTTGGGGAATTGATTGGCGTACACCTACGATATGTTAGTTAGAAATCCTAGTGGCTAGGGAGATAAGACCATACCTGAGTCTGAAGTTGCATCTGTTTGATCACTCCTATTTTCGAGCAGATCTTTCTTGTTTCTTGCATCTGGCGGAGATTGGCATCGAATTTTTGCGACAGGGCGCTCTTTGGCGCGCTGAACAATCCGGCTGGCAGAGTGTGCAAAAACTCTTCGTGTTGGTTGATGGCGTTGCCTTCCTCGTCCTCAATCCATCGTAGCTTAGGTGGAACATCGAGAACAATGCACTGTGGTTCGTAATAAAATGGGATGCATTTATCCTCATCTTCCTCCATGCCTTCTGCGAGAGTCTCAGCAGCTTTTCCTTTTGTAACGGCTGCCGAGTCCTGACCAGCGGATGCATAAGCTTCTGCCTGTTGCCGGCCACGTAAGTACCGACGCATACCAGCCCTAGTTCGAAGCAACGCAGGCTCATCAACATTTAGCTTATTCCCTTGGAATAGCTGATATCGTGCTTTGGTGATTAGAGCACGGTCTTTCTTGGTCACCTGCTTCCAGATCTTGTACTCTTCATCCTCGTAAGCATCCTGGGCAGCTTCGTTCAATGCCTGTCCCAGTACCATGCCGTTGAGTTCGGGACCATCAATATCCATTGCATCGACATTGCTGCCCACGCCCGAGAGGCCATTGAGTCCGCTGGGCGTCATGGAACCACCAACAGGCGGCGTCGCAAAGCCGTTGCTACCGTCAAGTTCGGATCCTTCGCGATGAGCTTTTGCTAGCAGTCCATTTAACTGTATCATCGGCTTCTGTTCCATGTTTGGGGTTCCCTCCTTTTGGTCGGTGTGAGTCTTTCTCGACTTCGTTCCCTTTGCTCCGCCGGCGATTCGGCCGCGAGACGACATTATCGGCTCATCGTCAGAATCATCGCCTCCGTCATCCTCGCCACCATTCTGTTTGCGTCTCTCCTCGGCCTCGACTTCGGCGCGTGGGCGAATAACTAGGTCGGGAATCAGGGGGATAAGCTTCTCGGCTTCCTTGCGCATACCATTGGCCATTCTTCGAAATGGGTGAGTCATATCTTGGTTGTATCGCAAGCAATTATCCCATATTAAATTTAGGTCGGTGACAAAGTCGGCTTTAGATTTGTAAGTCAAGGATTTGAGTTTCTTCGTCATGGAACCGAGGTCCATTGGCTGCTTAATGACTTGAGAAATGTTAGCAATGTAAATATCTCTACTAAGTTGGTCGCGTGCAACTTACAGTTGTAGTAATCAGGGGCATCTTTCTTATTCACCCGCTGAAGGAAGGGGGTCGAGTACTCAGTATGCGCTTTGAGTTCCGTCAAGACCTTCTCCAATGCTTCGTACAACTCTTCCTGGTTGACGTTTTCTTCGCTAGCCCACTTGCTACGATTCTTTCGGACTTCGTTCATCAAAGAGCGCAACTCAGCGTCCGACGCGCGCACCATATCGCGTTTCATATCTATGCGCGCAATGAGATGCTTAAGAGTAAGACTGGACGCGCCCAGATTAGCGCTGCTTAGGGAACCGTGGTTCTCGCCGGAAGCACCTCCGTTGGCATTGTTGTTGTTATTCTTGTCCATCTCAGCTTGGAGCTGCTTCTCTGACTCTTCAAGTTGTTGTTGTTCTAGCATAGCAGCTCGATCATTCTCTAGTGTATAGAATACAGAAAAGAAGCTACGCTTGACAGCTTCCTCGGTATCTTTGCGCGCATCTTCAAGCTGCTTTCGCGCGTCTTCGGATTTGTTAGCTTGCGCCTGGGATGATTGCGCTCCCTGGGAGGCATCTTGATTTGCTCTATCATATAGCTTGTCGGGCGACGGCGCGGATGCTATAGGGGAACTTCCCGATTTGGAGGGAGAAGGGAGAGCTTTGGAGGCGACGACAGCGGCGGCTTTAGATTTAAGAGATGATATATTGTTATTAGAGTCAATGGCGGGTTCTTCTTCATCATCTCCCTCCTCGTCGTCATCGTCATCTCCATAATCATCTTCGTCGATTACTCTCTTCACTCTCTTAGTAGGGCGCTCTTGTATTATGGAATGGTCAGTGGTCGGGGGAGGGGCTTCGGAAGGTGTAATAGGTCGTCTCCAAGATTCTAAGACTTCTCGGTTAAGTTGGCCATTGGCGCCGTACAGAAGCGCAATCTTAGCTTCATTTTTTCGTCGCAATTCGGCAAAATAGACTCTCAGTCGTTCATCCTCGTTATCAGATGCCTCAGGCACCGACACGGCGGAATTATCGATAACTTCACTAGATCTGGAGGTGGAATCATCAATATTACGAAAAGGGCGTTTTCCTACAACATGGTGTTGTTGAGGAGGCGGCCAGGAATTTTGACCGTTCATGATGGACATGATAGCCTCGTAGGCGTGTTAGAGTGATGGGTAGGTGGCGGTAGCCATACGGAAGAAAATGAGGGTCGCGTTTTTCTGGGAATTAGGGCGTCGGATGTTCCTAAATTGACATGAGAAGAAAGAGCGACATCGAATTAGATGGGAAAAGTAATTTTCTGAAAGAAGTTGATAAGAATAGTGATGCCTCGATGGGTTGCATTCAAGGCAATTTCGCGTATGATCAAAGGGTGAGGTCTGCGAAGTGAGGTTTTAGAGCGGATCACTTCCACTGTGGCACTGTAGTGACTTAGTCTTACCCAGTAGCGTCCAGTAGTTCAGTAGTTGTCCACTGTCAGCACTCCAAGGTTTAAAGTTTTAAGTTCCAAGGTTCAAAAGGTTTCGCTCTGGCTTGCAGGTGCTTCTCGGTCGCTATGCACTACCGCACTACCGCACTACCACACTACCACACTATCGTGCTATCCCACTTACCTAGTAGGCTAGTACGCTATTGATTGTACCCCGGTACTTGAGGTATACTTTGCACGGCGCATTGCCTACCCTTCAAGCCTCACCAATCTTACCAAACCTTGATGTACACTATCTCAATTAGAATGTATCCGTGTACCTACCATTCGCTACACTCGATACAGTCTTTTTCCAATACAGGGGACTTCAACCTGTCAATTGATCGCTGGCATCCACTATAAATTATCCATTCAACCCTATTCGGGACCTATGCCGGTCGCGTACCTTCCTTATTAATTCAGCATTGGTCGCGTCGACAATCACTGTATTTGGTAGATTTGAATTTGTAAGGTACGGAGGCCGAAGCAAAAGAGAGATACAGTACAAAGCCGGATATACTTGACTCTTTGCCAAAACGCCGACGTGTCAAGTTAACAACTATCACCTTTGTTTATTGATTTTATTATTGTCTCTTTATACGATTTATGAACTTAGTCTGTTGTTTTGACTTCTTTGCCAGAGTGCATCCCCGTATTGAAATTTTGGCGGCTCCGTACCTGAATAATATCAAATACTACTAAGGTACTTGGATGCGTGACGATTCATGGTAGTCCCCGCAAACGCAAACAGCGTGCTTCCCAGAATCGAATGATTCAAAATCACAATATCTTGAAAGTCACGTGCTTTTGTCAAGTTTGCAACCGCACCATTTCTACTATGTAAGCGCACAGCCACAATGTCAGATGCCTTCCAAACGATTTTGCGAAAAAGAGCCTTGGTCTATCGTTTAAGCATCACACAAAATACACGTAGCAATATCATAGAAGACACATGGAATTATACATGGGTTCCAGACTTTCAGCCTCATCCAAAATATGATATCAATTCAGCTAGACCTGCAGGTTCCCAAATCCGACGTCACAGCTGTGGAGAGTGCCTGAATCTGATAAAGTACGATAAGTGGTGGCTAGTGGATCTAACCCCAGGCCGTACCTAATTGGGCAAGACGAGAAGCCGCGGATGATGCATGTATCTATGTACCGTACATTCAAGATTAGGCATTTCTTATGTAATCATGTAGGCAACCATAAGTTGTGCAATGTGCAGAAATCCTTTCTTTGAGTTTGCTTACGTAACTCAGCTTACAGCCGCGGCTGCGACTTCGGGAACTTTTTCAGTACTTAGGTACATTTACTCGTGGGCTTCAGCGCCTGGCAGCTGGCACTGTGCCCTGGAGGGTGACGAAAGAAAGGAAAAGGTGGATCCTTCATGTCCCTGCTATTCCGTCGTACGAAGTACAGCATAGAGAAGCAGCTATTAACCTTAAGCTTACCCTTGCAGCCCTGGCATCAGCAGCTTCTTCTTCACTTTGTCGCTTCGAAGGAGCTTCACACATTTTGTCCTTTACTCTATGTAATTCTCCCATGATAAGATTTAACTTGGTATTTCTCAAAAGTGCACAATACAAATACAAATACAAGTACGAATACAAATACACAGAGCCGACAAGAACAACGATCGGAATCATGTTAATGCAAATCATAACGGCCTAAATAACCCACCAACTTGAATATGCGCATTCGTCTGCCTTTTGCAGGTAAGTTTCGCCGCCTTCTTCCCCTTTGCTTCTACCATTCATGGATCATGGATGTTTCATTTGACAGGTAGCATTCGGCAAGATCCTAAGACGTGCGATGACGATCGTGGGAATTAGATTCTCTCTTGCATATCCCTTCCGAAGATCCCTAGGCTAACAAATCCATCCATCCTCAGGCGTCTTTTTCCTGCTATGCCTTCTCGCAGGCTACGCAGGGCTCTCGTCCCTCCAACTCAACACCATCGTCAACGATAAAGTCCTACACTTCGTTACCTTTTTCCTATTAACAACCGCCTTCTACTGGATCATCGACACCAACCGTAGACGAACTCTCAACCTGACCGCCGTGGTATGCACAATATGCATGGGAGTCGGCTCCGAATTCCTTCAAGGCTTTCTGCCTAACGGCCGAGAGTTCGACCCCTACGACATTGTCGCCAACGTCGTCGGCAGCATGGCGGCCCTCGGCTTATGTTCCTGGTACCATTTACGGATGCTAGAGAGGAAACGACAACGCCGACTGTATAACGCTGTGCCTGGAGAAGACGTTGAGGACCTCGAGCTCGGTGAAGGGGTCGGGGCTCAAGAGGAAGGAGTGATGATGGCAGCTGGAACAGAGCGGGCCGCTACACTAGAGGAGGAAGTCGACAACTGGGATGAAAACGCAGTAGACGCCTGGGACGACGAGGGCGAAGAGGAGGGCGATCTAGGAGCTACCAACGGAAATGGAAAGGCGCACGACCAAAACGGAGGAGAGCCGCCTGAGACGAAAAAACGAGTCGACTAGATGCGCTACGAGAACACGATTGCAACGGTTGGATGGATTGAATGATACCTTTTTCTTCCTCGGGCGTACAGCTTAGTTCCATCATACGGCGCGAACTTCGTCCCAGTTGTCGGCGCCTTTTGGAAATCATCACGGCATTTGTACGGGTTAGGATGAGATTGGTATGTGATTGATAGGCTAGGCACAAAAAAACGCATTTGCTGGAGTTTACTTTCGTTTTTCGTTTTGGTTTTTTTTTTTCTTTTGATTTGGTGGAATATTAACCACATCACAGCTCGTGATTGTTTTATTCTATTCGGTCGCTTGATAATATCGTCGAGTCAGAAAAGTATCTTCCACCTACCTGAGTGGTATCTACTACAGGTGATATACACGGATAGAAAAAGCTAACAATTCAAAACAATCTACATATAATTACCCACCAATATCCATAAGCTCACTACTTCGTACCTACTACTTATTTTTCTTAGCTCTTTTTAATAGCTTCCCCATTCCGACATTGCATTAGAATTTGGTCAAGCACGCGATCAACGTCAAATAATGATCCGAGAAAAAAACCTGTTCAGTGGGGACTCGGCAATTACGCAGGCACGTAGCTTCTAAACAGAAAGGGAAGGCCGAAAACGCTCTGATATTTACAAATACTACGTAAGTTGGAGTTATTCAAGTAGATGGTAAAAAAATGGATCCAGACTTTGTTAGTCTCTTCTCATTATAATTGAAAATAATTATTTGCTTGGGTAAGGCTATTCACGATGTCTTCCGACGGTCACACCTACGACGACGAGGATTCTGGAGAACCCTGGTTAGATAGGGCACTTGACGTTGAGGATGTAAGTCGACCTCCCAAATTGATATCAACATCATGATAACCTTAGACTCGTTATAAATTCCCATCTCTTCTGTAAATTTGATCAGTATCGTATATCTAACGCACTTCTAGTTGGTCGGGGAGGTGTCATGGCTCATCGTGGGGTTTATCAGAGCTGCGGACAGTGCTGCCGCAACTCGATATACAGGTTATATAGGCATTGATAATCGAGGAGAGCAAAAGCCAAACGTCCTCGTAGATTATCATAAACCCGAGGATCTAGTAAAGAAACTTCAATTTTTAATACCCGAGTATGGGTTTGGAAGACAAGGTTTCCTTGATGTTGTCGAGGATGTCCTACGATATAGCGTAAATACATGGGATCAGGGGTTCATGGACAAGTTATACTCGGCTCTCAACCCTGTGAGCACTCACCTCACCCTCCTAAATCAGCATTGGAGCAACTTACTCATGAATGTTTTCATAGGTCGGAGTAGCATCTGACCTTCTCCTTACCGCGTTAAACACGAACGTAAGTTCATGCAACCATTCACCCCTAAAACTATTCTCACGATGCACAGGTCCACATCTACAAAACCTCTCCCGCTCTAACGATTATTGAAAAAACCACCTCCCGGAGACTCGCCAAATTATTTGGGCTAACCGGGCCCCGCGCTGGCGGGATGACGTGCCCAGGCGGCAGCGCCTCAAACATGACGTCTCTCGTAATCGCGCGCGCCACACTCTTCCCCGAGACGAAGACCAACGGCAACGGCAACTATTCCTTCGCGATATTTACCAGCGCGCACGGCCACTACTCCGTATCTAAGGCCGCCACGATATGCGGCATGGGCTCCTCAGCCGTGATCCCCGTCGAGGTGGACGCAAGCGGAGCCATGATCCCATCCTCCCTCCGCGCCGCGATCATCAGCGCCAAAGCCGAGGGCAAGACCCCTCTGTACGTGAACGCGACAGCCGGGACGACGGTGTGGGGGTCCTACGACCCGTTCACGGAGATCGCGCCAGTAGCGCGCGAATTCGGGATCTGGCTGCACATCGACGGGTCGTGGGGCGGTCCCGCGATCTTCTCGTCGGCGCAGAAGCACAAGCTGGCCGGGTCGCACCTGGCGGACTCGATCACGGTGAACCCGCACAAGATGCTCAACGTGCCGATCCCGTGCTCGTTCCTGCTCACGAACGACGTGGCCGTGTTCCAGCGCGCCAACACGCTGCGCGCCGGGTACCTGTTCCACGACCGGCTCGACGAGGAGCAGGAGGTCTGGGACCTGGCCGACCTCGGCCTGCAGTGCGGACGCAGGGGCGACGCGCTCAACCTGGCCCTCGCGTGGGTGTACTATGGCGACAAGGGCTTCGAGGAACACGTCGACAAGGCGTTCGCTACGGCCGCGCATCTCGCGACGCTGGTGCGGGAGGCGCCGGACTTCGTGCTGTTGTCGAGTAACCCGCCGCCGTGTCTGCAGGTCTGCTTCTACTACGCCCCGGGCGGTGCGCTGTCCGATGATGTGGAGGAGAATACGCGCAGGACGAGGGAGATGGTGGAGAGGCTTGTGCCGAGGGGGTTCATGATCGATTATGCGCCGGGGGAGAAGGGGAGCTTGTTCCGTGTTGTGGTTAATTGCTCGACGTTGAAGACTACGGTGGAGGGTCTGGTCAAGGCGTTGGAGGAGGTGGGCAAGGAGGTTGTACCTGAGTGATGTTGGTTTGATATTTACGAGGTACCTAGGTAAATCGATGATTCTATTTTTATAGCATCTTGTTTGGTTTGGAATGCCGCCCAGTATTCCTACCTCAAACAATCATAGGTATTTATATTAGGTACCTATCTGACACCCATGTGTGTCATCTCATAATTCAACAGTGATTTTTTCTATGTTTTATATCATGAGAAAGAAGACTTCGCGATCAGGTTCAGTTACGTAACTACCTACCTTTCTCTTCACATATGCGATCATTCATCATTGACTATTTGTTTTAGATAAGAAAATTCTATCTCTTGGATTTGATTCTGGTTTCTCGATTCTTACACGGAACTCTTGCTACAGGGTAACGCCAAACCATATTACCTAAGGAACCTTCTGGATTTACGATTAAATGATTGGCTGACTAGCCGAACTTTATCCCACATCACACACAGTTTGCGTTATAATACTCGATATTTGCTGGAGTTTCCACCGCCAATACAGCCCGGTTAGCTCAATCGGTAGAGGTTAGTAACCCATATTAATCATCCTGTATGATTCCTTCTTCATTAATACTAACATGCTCTCTAACAGCGTGAGACTCTTAATCTCAAGGTTGCGGGTTCGACCCCCGCATCGGGCTCAATTCCCGATGCCCCTCAGTTAACTGAGGGATGCAATCACTATTTTTTTCTTTTTTTTCTTTTTTACTTTTTCTTCTGCTGTGTCTTTCCCCTCTTTTCCTTTCTTCTTTATTCCATTCTAGTCTTGATTCACGTGATGACCTAGGATTTTATGACCTTGCTGTAACTACGGCTATCCGTCCAGGTCCATCAATCCGGTTGTTCCACTCTCATATTGATGTCGAGCACTAAGCAACTCGAGGCTACGATTCGTAGTATTTCCCTCACTTAATATGGAATTTACCAGCTACGCTTCGTTAGTTTTGATTATAAGATATTATTTATACTATGTAGTTTTCGATTGTTGAGTGCCTAGGTAAATTGTAGTAAATGGTCAATTCCTACCTACTACCTATACATTCGGCTCACAAGTCTTTTATCCATTGGATCCGTCTTTCGTGAGCATGTTTGGCTCCATACGACTTGACGGCCCTCTCAAACCCATGAGGCAAACCTGGGAATAGATGAAATTCCACTTCAACATTCGCCGCTGACAACCGAGCCGCATACATAAGGCTTTCATCCCTAAACAAATATAACCCGCCCACATCGATGTACGTGCTCGGAAGTCCGTGGACGCTGCTCACTCGTCCTGGAGCTGCATATGGGCTCACATCCGCATCATCACTTCCCGCTTTGTCTTTCCCGACATAGCTTCTCCAGCAGAGCCTGCTCATATGCAGTGGGAAAAACACAAATTTGTCTAGGGCAGCGGCAGATGTGGAATTAATGGACCTATCGTCCAGCATGGGATACACAAGGATTTGCTTCTTGAGTGGGGGTTCCAGTGCCCGATCACGGGCAAGAAGCGCCGTCCCTGCAGCAAGCCCTCCACCTGCACTCTCGCCCATGACTGCGAGGCGGGTCGGATCGATGCCAAGCTCCGAAGCATGCGTCGATACCCACCGTAGCGCCGCATAGCAGTCCTCGACTGGCGTCGGATCTGGGTGTTCTGGAGCAAGTCGATAGTCCACGCCAAAGATCTGGACGCCTGAGTCGGTTACCAGCTTGGTTATCATGGGCGCGAATAATTCGACGGTCCCAGTCACCATGCCGCCACCGTGGAAATATAGTACCGCTGGCAGTGGCTTCTCTTGGTCCTTCATCTGTTCCGCGCTAGCGTATCGCTCGATCTCGACTTTGGCGTCGTCGTGTGACACGCAGTAGTACTTCGTCCTAACGATGCGGGGGTCAGGCGGGACCTGCGATAATGCGGCCTCCAGGAAATTGTGACTGAATTGCCGGAATTCATCTGTCGTCTCGAAATCTGGTACGCGCATCTTGTCTCCGAATGGCTTGCGCCATTTCTCGTAGTCAGGGTCGAATTTCAGAGTCTGGCCTTCCATCGTCTTTCTCCCTTTTTGTTATTCACTCTACTTTAGTTGGAACTCGGTCAGGACCTGACTGTGGGAAACATCAATGGTAAGCTTGAGAATTTGCATAGAATTATGGATGAGTTACAAGTAGCAGCGAATAAAGAATCGAGGCCATTGGCCTGGCCTCACACCTTTATACTTGTTCATACTTGTTCAGCCGAGGCTATATCTGTAGGTGTGACCCCTAGTCTACTAAATTGAATGACGCAGTGGCGCGATGTGCTTTTGAGTATACCTTGCAAAGCTCCTTGCAGGGATTCACTCATGCTGCAACTATCGCAGTCGATACTCCGGCCTCTGGGATTATTTAGAGGCGCGGAGTGTAGATCCTGCCGAGGGCCCGATTAAGTCTCCGCGTCGCTTAAATGGGAAAGACATCATGTTTATCCAGAACAATCAAGACAACTAATGATCATCTACGTAGAATTTTTGATATGCCTAGATAGACGCTAATCGTCTCGTTGTCGGCTTCTATGGTTTTAATGACGAGCAATGTGGCTTATTGCGGCTAGGTAAGCTCGTCGTCGTATTGCTTACCTATAGCGTCCGAGTATTGGCACAATCTTACTAATTGGAACCCTAGCATGCCTCTTTCTTATTCAAACTTTCCACGATTGCTACCTATCTCCTCGGTGCTTGCGGATCTACCCAACCGGAATTAGAGCTTAATTCCATGGCTACCTCCTTTGCGACTTCTCTTATAACTCACCGACATGATCATATCACTCAAGTATCCAGCCTTCCTCTATCTCGAACTAATTTCGCTTGAACTTGAATACATAGGGAAGAATTCGATATTCCCTAGGTAGTATTGCATACTAAATGTATATCTCTTAGATAAACATAAGCAAGTCTATAGCTGCCCAGCTCAGGAAATCGCGAATCATTTGAGCCTACTAACCGGATAGGTGTTGCGCGTAGCAATAATGGAGGGTTGGATTAGGCATCGTTTTGAAACCATATAACGCCAATGGCTGGCACGCTGAGTTCCGCCGCTTATCATGTTGCCCGATGGATTGCCCTAGAAATGACCTTGAGGCTCTCACAAGTGAGGTACGCGTACTATCAGGCATATCGTTTCGACCGGGAAAAGTGACTATGTTCCATCATCTCACAGCCTTACTCCCCCTTTCCTAAAAGAGAAAAATAGATGCATCACAGGTCATGAAAATCTGCTCAGTGAGGCTCAAATGGTCTTTTCGTTCGTGTTCGACTGTCTTCTAGCAGCATCGCTTAAACATTCAGACCTCGCTACGGCCTCTAGTGTATTAGGTATACATGAAGCACTTGCTTTTTCTATGCGTACATACTATTAACTGGTTGAAATAGTGCGCAATAATTCTTGCCCAACGAGTCTGTGATACAGTTACATCTGTCTGGACGTCACATCGAAACGATTCGATCTCATATACTGCAACCGTATCCATCTTGACCGCCTTCAGCTCGAGTCTGCGAGAACAAATCAGGTACAAGAATGGAGCAGCTTACTTTTCATGACAATATGAATCATAGGGACATGGTAGGAGACGTCTCGGCAGTTGTGTACTCGGTATTGATTCAGAGGATAAATAAACCCTCGAATTCTCTATTCTAGCAATAGAGGAATGGTTCACGCAGACACGGTCTATTTACTCTTTTCTTTGCCCAAATATTGGAAGAACCAGTATGGAAATTGATACAGGCATACTCTCCGTCCTTGGCTCTCCGCCGCCAGGGAGCGCGGAGTTCAACACCAAGTGCTTGGAGTACTTTATGGCACAGTATAAGAAGAGGATATCATCTACTGAATCTTTGAAGAAATATCCCTTGCCTCCCCAATTAGACGATGGTGTCTTACCCTACCTTCTCAACGATGAAGAATTTTTCTTCTCTTGCAGGTTGATCCAGATTGAGCAAGAAAGATTCAAATATAAGGGGTCTAGATACTACCTGATTTGGTTTCTATGGGAGATGTTCGGCATGGAACCAGAGAAGTTCCTCGAATTCCACGAAGAACTTGTCCTGCAGACAAACCCTAAACCAAATCAGGGTACGGACAATATACATTCGAGAACTTGGCTCGGACTAGAAAGTAGTCTGGGCAAAATATTCAAATCCAGGATAACTCAGACGTTCTTCTTGTTGTGGAAAGACCTCTGCAGACTCAAACGAGACACTAAACATCCATACTCGAAGTCACTACCAATGTTGAAGGGGCAGTTGGAGGATTTGGTTGTTGACTTGGAAGACAATGAACTTGGTGAGCATATAATATGTGATTTTTCTATATGTTGTGGGGAATCATAGGTAGCTAACACCAGAATAGAAGGTTGCTGGTCATATTTGCAAGAGCCGGCAACAGTGAATCCAAAGACCACCGAAGAGTTGCGATTTCAACTTCCACTATATAATGGACTGTGCCAATATATCCTGTCCCAGTATCCAGATCAGATGCGGAAATTACTCAATCTCTCTCTGAATGGGGTACCTGACCTGTCCAGTTTGCATGAACCAATCGGTCACACTTTGAAGCCGACGAGTCCAGAACATGGTGATGTTTTCTTGTTACTCAACGACATGGGCACAGGCGAGACGCAAGCAATTCTAAATACCATGTGTGAGAGATGGGGGATCTACCTTATGGCACCTAGCCTCGAGCCATCCATGCTATATACGGCAGCTAATGCACAATTGAGCAACGACGGTGACATTGAAGTCAGCTATGAGATATCTAAAAGATATTTCGCATCTAGCGATACCTACTCAGCATTCAAAGACTCCCAATCATGGAACAATGACAAACGCCTTGGCTATTGGAAACAGATAAATCAGACCAATGGTCATTCACCACCAGTTGCCGCTGAGCTGCACAGAATTGAGGCAATGCTAGATGCAAATGCCATTTTGAAGGCTCGTTCAGCACTTCTACAGACATACCTTAGTATGGAGAGGCCTTCAAAGATCCAGTGGGCTCTCCTACAGATTTCTCGGACTCATAGCGATGACCTCTTCGACCTTGCGTATCGTCTCCATCGACTGATCAGTTTCAATAACCAGGACCTGAAGTCTACGCAGAAACGGCAGACCTACCACTCATTCGACCTATTCATTGACGAAAGTCAGCACGCTATGGGGAACACGATTGCAGAGCATATCCAGGATTCCCTCATCCAGCTGAGCCCGATGACTTATCTGTCTGGGTCCTCCATAAAACTTTTAGAAGTCTTGAATCATGTATCAGAATACAACTCCCGTGCTAGTATCTACAACAACTTCGAGTATATCAACGAGGTGAAGGCATTCGAAGATTCTCTAAGGAAACGTGCTTTATATACAGCAAGAGAGGCTTACGAGATCCGACAACGAGGAAAAGAAGGGTCACGCTTTCCATCGTTCTTCCGTGGGGGAAAACCCCTGAAATCAAGAATCAAGCTACCCGAAGGAAACGACTGGAACCTAATACAAGAAGCCTTGAAGATGTGGGATATCTTCACGGAAACTGGTAAAAATATGATCCGGAAAGTGTGCCGTGCCTTTTTTGGTCGAGCTCATTGGGCCTCTCTTTTTACCGACGAACTTTTACGCGCCACATCAAAACACCAGGGTACACTTACGGATCGAGGGCTCCAAGAAGTGGGCACCAAAACGTCGAAATCAATAAAGGGCATCATAAAAAGGCAGGTCAATCTCAACAAAAGCGTGAAATGGTCTGCTGGTTTTTTGAGGTCGATGGCTTCTAAGGAATCAAATGTTGGAAAAGTACTTAACGAGAAGCTCGATTCGGTACAGATGGAACTTGGCATGAAGGAAGCACGGAGAGGTTATAGCAGACGAGCCTTCAGTGAAACGATATTAACTGAGATGAAAGTGGAATCTCTTCGGGAATCAAATGACTACAGCGAATTGATGCTTCAGTTTAGTAGGTCTTTGAACAACGATTACTCAAACTCTGAAGCCATAGGATCTTCTTCCGGATATATCTTTGCAACGGTAAGCACTTCCTACTGTTGGTTTCAACATGTTGGCGGACGGGTCTGACCATTGTCACAGATTCTCTATGACTTTTTGCTGTCAAATCGTTCAGTTGGCATGGACGGCGTCGTCTCACAACACCGCGGCAGCTTTCTAAACCAAATCCGGGGCTCAACGAAATGGAAAGATTTGACTAACCTTGAAACTGACTTCACTGGATACGTGTTGAATGGCACGGGACTTGTACCTGGTCAGGCAGAATTTCTCCGCGAACCTGTGGAAGCTTGGTTACGCAACAGTAACAGATCTACATTCCTCTTTCCTGACGGCGACGAATCTCCAAGCTTGTTGTTTTTCCTGCAGAAACCGAACCAGGGTCTTTCCAAGGGTTCTTCTGAACATTCAAGCATCCTATGCTCAATGAAGGTATGCTCCCCGCCGATCTCTGTTAGCATATCTCGTTATAATATGCTATCCGCATAGTTTATCCATTGTTGACATCCTTTCTTAGTTTGTGACTGGCGCATCTCGCAAAGAAGCATTCGATAGGCTCTCAGTAACCCTTCGAAACCTCGTTATCAGTACGAGGTCATGCCGCTCCCCGGTGGTACACATCTTTGTTTCGAACCTACTAGAGATTCCCCCAGGGCTACTGGAGAATGTCTTGAGAAATAGACTACCACTTAAGACACTACAAGCAAGGAAAGGCCTTCTTACCGTGATCAAGAGGAATAACAATGAAATTGTTAATCAGGGTGGGACTGTTGGCAAGACAATAGAAAGCCTGGAAAACGCCGATCCAATGACATGGGACAACAACAAATTGCACGACGACCTTGAAGGGCTTTTGAAGCAATTGCTCGATACTGCAGACCAATTGAAGGGAAACAAAACACAGTATTACGACAAAAATGAATCATGGCTTGGTGACTACCACTATGTCCGCTGCATCGACAAGACTGCCGCGGATCATATCTGGCGTGTACCTTCATAAGACTAAAAGGTACTGAAGCTAGACATGAGGAAGGCTAAGTAATTTGGTGCTATAACCTCTGTCCTGCTTTACTAAGGAAAGAGAATTCTGGGTTTGGTGTTGCTGGGCTTGAGGCAATGTTGGATGGATGGACGAGAGATGTTGTTCTGAGGTTCTATGGTCCTGAGAGGGGGGGGCTTCCTACAACACTCGCTTCGATACACAAACTCAAAATGATCCTTTAGATAGCGCTCTTTCAGAGCAGTCACTATATAGTCATTCGTTGATCCGCCGTACGTAGAGCCAAAACTTTGATTGAATCCTTCATTTCCCATTGTTGCCTCCAAATCGAGACCATAGACGAATAATTTCACCTTAGTACCACTGACCATATGCATTGCTACAGAGGTTTCACCCCGGGGGAAGGCATCTCCGCCTCATGTAGGACTCCACCTAAGCAGGTAGTAAAACTACAAAGGTCATCTGATGAAACTATCTGGCAGCAACATCCCTTCCATTGGTATGTGATTATTTCGAATAAGCATTGCCAAACGTCGAAGATTATATATACATTGAAATATTTGATATTTGCGTGGCAAATCGTATTCTCGCTATTTACATCTTCATAAAAGAAGCGAACTACTGATATGGCCAACTTCGAAAAAAGCCCCATGAAATTCGATCTCGAAATTACCCAGGTCTGTAAAGTCGAAAAGAGATTGGGGGCCAGTCATACATGGAGAGCGACGTGGCAAAACGCGGCACAAAGAACCGACAGGTAGAATAAAAACAATTGTATCCCGAGTGTCATTATCTCATAGGTATACTTCGAACTAACTTAGTAAACCGACTCCAAAGGCGCGAACGCGATTTGGCGTGGGCGAAATGACGTCTCGACTCAGGTCGCAACACGAATACGGGCGAGCGACATACGCGCGGTCACGGGATTCACATGTCTTCGGAGCTTTATCCGAGATAGGTAACTGGGTATGTAATCGCACGTCATACCTGCTTTACGTTGGGGTGAGTGACGGTGAAGTCAAGGGGCCACATAGTCGAACTTAGTGTCGCATTCCTAGATATCCGGTGAGGCACTTCTCCAGAGCGTATGGCTGGCTACGAACACCCGAGGGGCTAACATGTAGGCTTTAGAGTAGATGGAAGCTCTACCTTGTTGGTGGCGGCATCGCGTATGAAGCTAGAGACTAATTCAGCGCTTATAAATCACTCCGGCATGATACACAATCGTTCCGGTCGAGTTGATTGCCTCTATCATGAGGCTAGCCAGCCGACGGATAGACTAAGTATTAGGGCGGTACGTTAGCCCTATAAACTTAGATCATCACGGCGGCAGACGACACCTGGAAATAGGTAGAACAGACAACATGGGATCACAAGGTACTAGCTAGTATCGCGTTACGAGTCAAGCACATTACTTACGAGGTACTTTTGAAGACAGAATGAGGGGCTCAAGTCTGCTAATAGCCCTAAGCCTGGCGCATCACGGGTCAGGTTCTTATGTCAAGCTTCGTAAATATTCATGGTCTTTGTTGAATACCGGACTATTAAGATCCACTCAGGAGCACTTCAACGGCGTGCCCTAGAATCTACCCCGAACGTATCTAGTCAGGGCGATCTGCTGGTATTGTAGGACTGATTCTATGCTAAAGAATTTAGCTTCGAAAATATGATGACATATTTGTCGAGGTTTTTCAGATGGTCTACTACGATGAGATAACCTACCGAGGAGGAATAGGATACTTGGCCAAGTTACTTGAGAACTGATTCAAGAGGGTTGGATCTAGATGGGTAGGTAACTTTCCTCTCGGTAAAGAGCCGCATTGATTGGGCTGTTATTTTAGCATTACAAATAGAAAGTTCCAGGCGACGATTGAGATAGTGAAAGCATGATTGGTTACAGTGTCACTACACCGTCGCTTGCGATATTCGTTCGACCTTTGAATATTGTGTTGTTGATCGCCTTTTTCTTCGGTTATCTCTCGGCCTCGGTAGAGTGGCACACTAGGAAACTCAACAGTCAACTCTCACACTGAACACTGGACACTGAAGCGTAGATGAATAAGGTTCAACCGGGCTAACTATGACGGGCATGCTGCTCAGGCGTTAGCAATCGACGGTAAAACCTTATAGTAGAACCTTACCTACTAGGTAGTCTTGCTATGTACCTTAAGCCTTTAAGGTGATCCCCATAAGGCTATCGGCCCTTCTAGCTGCGAACAAGGTGCCTCGGTAGTTAAACCAGACTAGTACTATTAGGCATTAGGTGTGTATTAGGTAGGAACTAATATGAGCCGAACTGAAGTATCTGAATTATTCTGGGAAGCATTACATGGATGCGGGTTTCGCATCCTGGAGAATTACCCCATACTACGTAGATCAGAGTGGAGCGCGTCCCAAGAATCTCAACGAAGATCTACTGAAATATAGATCTGTAGTGCCTTAAAAATGTCCGGAAAATGTTTCGCATTGCGACTCTGAAATCTAATCAGCCAGCCAGTGTAACTTGTAGTTGACTTAGATATCGCGGTGGCGCGCTAGGAACCAATCTGGCGGGATCAATAGCGGCATCATTTATTGTAAGTGCCCAGAGTAAACAGACCGATAGTTGTAGAACGCGTTTCCTGGGAAGAGCTCCCGCTGAAACGAAAATTTGATTAGTAAATCAACTTCCTAGGTTAGTTGGAGCATCCCTTTGACGAAATTCAATGGTTGGATTATTCGCGGATGACTCTGAAAGTAGGTAGGACCAGCAGGACCAGGTAGGTATCAATCAAGGAAGGAACCTTGAAGGGTGGCAAGACAACAATTAATCAGAAAAAGCTTGGCGTTAAATAAGACGAGAGAAAGAAAATCCCATGTTTGTTGGGATGGGATTTGGTGGAAAAGAGGCAAAAATCCCATAGTTATGCGGTAATGCTTTGAAGGTTTTAGGACAAGATCGACAGCGGGGAATTAACATCCACGTATAACCGCTTTTTTAGTCCTAAGGATAGACATAGATACACGGTCGTACTTCGTACTTGCTCCCGAATGGCAAATTAGGTACGAGGTAGTCGCTGCTGATTTCTAATGCTCCAATTGAACTGCCTGACTGCCCCCAAAATTAGTTCATAGCTACGTCAAAGAGCAAGGGCAAAGGAAGAGCGAGGTGTTCCAAGGTTCGAAGGTTGTGTCCGTGTGATGCGACTGGAAAAGCCAAAAGGGGGGAACGTAATTAGCCACAGCGCCACGTATGGCTTGTGAGAGATTTTAAAAAAAAATGAAAAAGGCGAAGTGGGGGATAAGAAAAAAAATTGTTAAGGTTGAAAGTAGCTAAGCCTAGAACCAGTCAGAGCAATGAATGCAATAAATACGGACACTTTGCTCCGACAGGTCAACAAACCTACAAACCTCTCAAGTCAAAGGACGACGATATTTCCCAAATAGGAAAGGGACCAAGTACCTAGGTAAAGGTCAGTCTCACCTCTTCTTCTTGGTTTGTCCGTTTCAAGTCAGCAGACTCCGCACTCGGTTTTGCCGGCTGATGTCACTCATCGAAGAACATGATGGTAATCGTAAAATGCCTTCTTGATCGAATAATCTCCGAACCACCCCTGCAGCCGAATGAAAATCTTCATGCGGCGCTAGAAGACGCGTCCGCACGCCTGGCACGCGCAGGCCAGCCAGTGCCAGCCATAGCCGTGTTCATGGTCATGGTCATGGTCATGTTGTTCATGTTGTTAGTCGGTGAGGAGCTATTCCCGCATCCGATCCTTTGGATATCATTGGAAGTTCGTAAAATGAATAGAGTAGTGACCCAAGTAACGAGGCCATGTCCCGGTCCTATTTGTCTGTCCTCCTACATCCCACGGGGTTAGTGGAGTTGTTGTCGCGGTGTCTTTGCATATTCGAATTCTGATTGGGTTGTTGTAAGGCCGAAAATCAACTCTCGACTTCTCTTGAATTCTAAACAAAGACCCAACATCTAGCGATGGAAAAGGATGAAAAAAAAATAATAAGAGACGCTTGCAGGTGTTCATTTGTGTTCCCATATGGAACTACGAGGAGGATCAGACAACGAGGAGAGTTCGCAGCAAAAGCTCCGGTAGTAGGTAAGGTTGCTTGTGTTACTCGCGTAGGTACACAACATCGACTGGCGTGTAGGCACGATTCACTACCTTAGGTAGGAACATTGAAGTAGGAAGTAGGTACCAGGTGTGGTAATACAGGTCTTTGGAGTGACATGGACGCCTAAAGACTCCCGGGTCGGAGTCAAGGCAGTAAATCGGGCACATAGTAAGCCTAACGGCTTCCGGACAAGGCCAAACCATTCCTTTTGCACTATGTATATGTATGCATACCTAGTATTTAGTAGCTAGATTTGTATTTGTATTTTTGATTAGTGATATCCCCGTAGTCTAGGAAACTTGGGGAACGCAGGGAATACAAGAATCAGATTTCGTAAGTGCGATCAAGCTGTAAATCGACGATGTGAAATGGAGGTGAATATTGAACGAAACAGGTAAAACATCGTGCTAGTATTGAGCTTATCAGCACGAGGTAACAGGTGTGTTCACTGTCAGACTGTTCAGGTCCAGAGCTGGAGCTAGAGGAAAATGATGCCAGGGGGTGGAGCTGTGGAGTTGGCGGAAACGACGCGGGATGAGCGGAGTCCCTTCGAACCTTACAAACCTTGAGCACCGAGCAAAAAAAGCAGATCGAAGCTTATTTAAGGCGTGACTTGAAAACCGTACCACCATTGACGTTGAGGTCAGGTAACAACCTTGGAACTTTGGAACCTCGGAACTGTGCCTTCCCAGCTGTAATGCTTCAACCAAATATCTGCTTTAATGTTAGAAAACAGGAAGAAATCCAGGGTTATGCATTCACATTTACATCATCTTACCATAATGCTTACCTAGCTGATACATCATGTTTAGTTACCCGGATGTCGAGCTTGCCTATACCGAAATGATATTCCTTTCACTAGTACTATATTGTGATATATCCGCATATGATTGGACTTTCATCCCGTCTAACGCCTGTTTTTGGACATACCTGACAGGTCATGTAACGTACGCATCTTTATCGTCCAATGCTCGGGTCTAATAATTTCAATCTCGAAACGTGCTGCGAAACTGTCGATCGTCGCGGACTTACATCATTTCGATGAAATCCATTAGATAGCCGTAGATCTAACCGTTCACCCGGGTGTGGCTTCGCACGTAGATGCCACTGAGGAGGTAAGCAAGAGAATTAAACCAAAGAATTATACTTACACTATCCGAGACTCCAAACTATTTTCTTCTAACAAAACCCCGCTTGTCCATATGTAGGATATAACTCCCGAATCTGTCATACTCATAATAATGATTAATATAATTAGTTGCAATTAGTCGTTTTCGTTCAGAAGCAAAAATACTTGCCTAGCATTCAGCTACAAATTTAGAGCTCTAGATGCTAGGATACATGGCAAATACGTGTGGATTTTGTGTATTGTGTACATGAAAAAGCGGGGTAGAGATGGAGCTGAACTCAGAAACAGCTGAAGCTAAACTCCTTTGAGGGCTACTTGGACCGCTATCACCAAGCTATAACAGTAAAATCCTTGTTGTATCTCAAAACAAAACTGATTGGTTCTGTGCAGTCTCATCGCGATCGATCGCCGCTTCCCACATTCTTCCCGCATCAGGAAAGCCCTGAATCCCTGCCTGGTCTTCGATCGAAGGAGCTTGTGTTCTTTAGTTGTCTCCAGGTACTTTGATAGACACGCTTAACTGCGGACGCCTTGCGCAGTTGGGGCCATCTAAAATGTGTACCTTTTACAACCTCGCGACTCCGAAATGGGGAAATTCCATTCTTGTTTTCTGTATATGTATACCTACCTAGTATGTATATGTATATTTGTTTCTTCTCCCATCTTTTCTAGATTTCGACTTACATATCCGTTCCTTACTACAACTACTTCTTTCCAAGTATCAACTTGTGCATCTACACCTAATACCTATATGTAACACCTAACACCTAACACCTACCAACTCCCAATACCATCTTCTCACTATCCTTTGTCGACAATCAACATATCCCAATCTACATCTCGATTGCAACGTCGCAGGCAGTACCCAACACGGTATAGTTGCTTTGTTCAGCCTCACCCAACTTGACTATTTGCAGTATTTGCGGAGAGTCTTTGGATGAGTCTTCAAGCTATTCCTCATAGACTCCATATAAGTCGGCATTCCACATCAAGACGACAGCGGCAGCGACAGCAGCAGATAAACCAGAGGAAGCAAACAATACAGATTGAGCTATAGTCCCCAAGGAAAAGACATACCAAAAGACATACCAAAAGGCATACCTACTGCTAAAACTAACCTTAACACCGAATGAACAACGTACATTACTACATACATACAATTTGACACCCAAATTACAACCTTGTTCTTGACTTTATTGTCCATAATTATCCTTTCTGCATAAGCTCTCAGCGCTTACCACGCAGAAAGCAACTTTCTTCCGCCTGACTCTAATAAACTCGGCAAGCCGCTCCAATCAACAAGCATACGGCTACCTTCTTTTACCTTTGTGGCTGCATATGACAGCGAGGCCCGAAGCCCCGCTCGTCTTGTTTGTGCCGCTATCCGCATCGGCCCCGGAATTATATTATCCTACATACACCCTCCACAGGTGCTACAAGTCGACTCTAGCTTCGTTGTTTGAATTCCAAACTCACATACCTATCACATAATCACCAATAGCAACTACCAGCACACATACTCAACTCTTGTGTCCTTTTGTTGACACTAAGATTGTTATCCAAAGTCAATTCTATGCCTAAGCGATCATTTGACACAACATCCGCCATGCCAGGCAATCAACGAACTCCTCCTATCAAGGTGCAAAAGGTAAAAGCCACGAATCGTAAACTCAATAGAGATACTAATTATTTGATACAGACAGAGAGATCTCATGAAGAGAACCAGGAAAGGGCATACATTGCTGCGTCAAGAAGGGCTGATCGGAGTCTAGAGGCTCGGGTGCAGTCTGCTCGTCAGGCATCTGAGATTCACCGGAGGCGGACAGGCCGAGGTCTGAAAGTTAGTGAAGAGATTGTATTGAAGGAAGAAATGTATGAGGAAGAAGAGGACGACCTGCCACGCCACTACAAGTTCCTTACCGCACATCTACAAACAAACTCGCCTGATATGAACCATCGCGTGAATGCATACATCACGACGCAGACGGCGATGGCTACGATGGCTCGGTACCAGGAGATCAACAGACTCTTCAGCGAATCCTTCCCTAGTGCTATGACAAATCAGCAGCAACAACTCAACAATTCCGCGTACATGGCTTCGCTTGTAAATAACGACGGAAGTTTCCCACATCGATTGTCCATGCCGGGATCTAGTCTAAGTACTCCTGCCACACGGACGCACTCTGTATCTTCGCAGTCCGTTTTTGATGGGGTTGATAGGAGAGATTCTGTCACAGTAGGAAGCCCAGCGCCCAATTCTGCCACCACTATCTCATCGCCGCCGGCCCTGACACCTGGTTCCTCCACGGACGATACGGCTGAATCCAAGGCGACCCCCTTTCAGACTCCGACGGCATTCCCACCTCTTCATCTCGATCCACAATTAGCGCAACAGTCGACTTCGTCCATATTCACATCCGAACTACCCAACGACGTTAAGATGATGGCAAATATGGACATGAACGATCCCATGGCTATGCATTTCCTCGGCGACAGTTCGTATCAAATGTTTGGCCCCTTTTCAGGTGACCCTACTACGCAGCACGAGAGCTCGGAGGCTGAAATCAAGCAAGAGGCGCCAACATTTTCACCGCACGAAGCTTCTATTCCAGACGATGATTTATTTTCAACGTCAGATAATTCTATAGCTAATAATACGTTTAGTCTCTTAGACTTCAATTCCGAGAGTTACGACCAACTGGGAACATCGATCAATGGGCCAGGAGGCGATGGCGGCTGGGAGAGTTTCGTTGATTTCGGATCGGAGCAATAATATCTCCCTGATATGACTTGCATTCCTCTACATATCGCACCATTCTAACTCAACAAGGCAACTATGTCACTGGAAATGTCGTACAGCACGCCCGTTCTTCCGTACCTAACTGGATTTTGTCAGTCGGTTCGTTTTGCATGAAAGCGTTTCGTCTCCTGGGTGTGGCGTTTAGTATTTTCGACTCGTGCCCAAATCACATTATCCGGGAGGGTTCAAGACATCAAATGCCATTTTCTCTTGTTATATACTGGGGCTTCCCAGTATTCGTCATATTTCATTACACGGGATAACTATTCTACGATCCCAAAGAAAAAGCTGGGGGTAATCATTGGATGAGGCAGCAACGCTATGCTTGACAACTCTTAACTTTTTGGTCACATTCGCTCCTCAATTCTTCGGACAGATTCTGAGATATCTCATCTCACCACCATGGTCTACGGAGATGGTGTACTGAAAAAAAGCAGACCAACAGGGTGGATCCAACTACGAGCTTGTCACCGCACCTTTCATGGTAATTTGGGTTGAAATACCTTAGGGCGTTGAAAATGAAGCTACACGTAGCAACCAGGCCAGGATCGACCCTGAGTCATTTGTGCCACGGATCACATAGGGCAAAGAGCTTGTGCCGGCCTCTGATGATAGCTATGATGGTAATAGCTGGGATGGGCAAATGAGGGTTAGGAAAGGTACAACAGCGACAGCCCTTGTCTTGACAGCTAGAAAATAGTGTAAACGACTACTAAAAATTAGAAAATTTATTAAAGGAACTGAAATGGTTTGGTTCATCCGTGAGTTGTTGGTTCCACATCAAGTGAAAGAACGATGCTTCGACTCTGTTCTGATTCTCCAAGGTCGCAAAGGCCTACCTCACATGAGTTCTAAACTTTAAATAAGATGCATCCTAGACCTTATCTCGAGCCAACCCTTAATCCCCTATTTCGATTCCCACAATAACTTTTTGACATTTGACTTTAACTAAGTGAAGCTCGTTAGTAGCGTTTCTCCTTACTTAACCTAGGGCCTAGGTATGGCCTAACATACGCAACTCATTAGTTCGAAGAAATAGAGAAATAAAAGATTCAGCCTTAATAATATCGCCATCAAATTGACATCGACTCCATCCAAAGCATCTGGCATATCCGAATGTGGAAGCATCCATTAAGTACCTCCATAGAGGAAGGTGTCTGAATGGCGTAATATCAAATAAATGCGTGTACCTAATTTGAATTTGAGAAAGATTGGCATCCATACCTAGCTTGGCATAACTCTAAACTTTGTAAGCGCCGGTCTGCGTATTATCGAGATTTCCCCTGCCCATGTTTCAAACGAAAGGCCATCAAGGTCGAGAGATGAGGTTATTACGTAGTCACATCTTGAGGCTACGTTCAACGTTATGAATATGAATCGCGCCGGTTGTGATACTGGTAAGAAGCTTCACGACTCAGTTTGACATTTCCCCTGAAAATTTTCACGATACCTATGGGGCAGCTCATATTCGAGTCAATGTGATCTGATTTCGGTAATATTCCCACCCATCAGGACTGTGACGTACACCTAGGATGACTAATTATTAATCATATAAGTACCTACTTATTAAGAGTATTAAGAGTAGGTACTTAGATAGTGTAGATCTGTTGTTTGGCCGCGTCTCTCGATATGGCGGGTTAACCCCTTTTTTCATCCCCTGTCGATCTTGACGCTAGTTGGTAACGGGAGGGAACGGCTGGCGGTTGTTCTTGATTCTTTTCAGGAAATTATACACCACAATTCAATTTTGAGTCAGTATGAATCTCATGGGGGTAGTATCCAATTGGGAAATGATGGTGGTTATCTATCATTTGAAGATTTTGAAGTTTGGGCCGCCGAGTGACGGTAGTTGAAGTAATCGGTGAGCAATAGTCATTATTGTTGTATAAACTGAGTACTTTATTCGATACGCCGAGAGCAGACCCGATAACTGACGCACACTCCCAAGGATTCTTAGATAAGTAATGCCTCGAGGTCTTGGTGTAGTTGATCCGAGCCCTGGTGTCACAATCCAACCCTCCAATTGACCCAAGAGCGGAACCGGACTAAGTATATATCCGAATGCTACAGCTGCTCCAGCAGCAACACAGAGCATCGCAGAGCAACACAGAGCATCGCAGAGCAACACAGAGCATCGCAGAGCAACATAGAGCATCGCAGAGCAATACGGAGCAGCTCAAAAAAACATCTTAGGAGAGGATATCTATATAAACATGGCAGGGCCTTATGTATCTAGTCATTCGTTTCAGTTCTTTAGTTATCAACCTAAGTTTATTCACTACGAGTAGGGAGAGGACTCCAAGCCTCTCTGACGAACACAATTGATTGATTACACTTGACCTCTACCATTACTGTTACCTTAAAATCAAGACCCCCTTATGAAGCTATACTTACTAATAAGCCTAAGTATAGGTTCGTCACACCTGGTTGGTGAGTTACATTTAACATTGTCGCGCTCCCTGCACGTCATATAATGGCCACGTTGAGTGATATGTTGTAGCGATAATGTGTAATTGTTAGAAGCAGAATGGCGGCTCCTAAGTTACTCGTATCCATGTGATGAAAAAAGATCGAGAAACATGGCCCCTAACAAGATTTCTATATTCGCACCGGAAAAACAAGAAATGTTCATCGCGATGGGAGAATTCATGATCAGGTACTTAGTTTTGTGATTTTAAATTCCGGAGCATCTTTGATTTGTTATTCTGTCCCTTGAGCTTTTATACTTATCCAGTATTGTCTTCGACATATTCAGGTCCATACCCAAGGAAGCGCCCCTCTCATGACGTTTCCAGTGAAGATTTAAGCAAGAAATAAATGAACAATGTAAGTACTACCATTAAACCCCCCACATACTGGGGGTTGAAGGGAGAGGAATCGTCCAATCAGGTACGAACTTCGCCAGGATATCTCGTTTAATAGCGAAAATATGTTGGGAAGGGGACAAAGCCATACCATAACCGCGACTCTTAAGCTCGGTTAACTGTGACCCCCACCCATTCCAAGCACCCACCAGAGGGTATTATGTTATAGATTCCAGACAAAGGCGAAGCTATAACTTGTCTGCAATCGAGAAATATGTTGCGGGTCCCCCAACGCCAAAGAGATGTCGAAAGTACCTCGATCTGTAAGTCTCGATCGACGTAGGTCACCATCGCCCCCAGGTTTAAGTGCGTGCCCACCAAATCGTTGGGTGGCTCGCTATCACCACCGTAATGTGAAGCTACTGCTGTACATGCAATGCCGTTGCTGAAAGAGATAGAAGCTTATTTAGTCCACTCAATCCCCAATTATTGCTTTGTGGGCTTGTAATATCCGGTAATCTCATAAAGCTTACCAACAACTCACTAGAAATGGCTGCTACGTTGGATCCCGAGGAAGTTAAAAGACTCGTCGAGTCTTCCAGCCAGATTCCCATGCACACCTTCCAAGTTGAGTAGCCCTAACTCCTCATTCTGGGCACGATTAACCCCTTCGTAGGTGGCTCTTGGGGTCTTGTTCGGCTTGGCACTTTGCTGCTTCATCGCGCGCATGGCTATACGACTGACCTACCACAAGCGTCTGGGCGTAGACGATGCCCTCTTGATTCTCGCAGTTTTTTGTCTATGCGCCGGGACTAGTATCCTGTATGATGTCTGCTACTTCACGTACATGCAAGCGTCCGTAGTGTTCGCGCCGCAGGTCATACCTTACGTCAATCTCGATATCAATGAACTTCTCGAGGCGCGAAAGAAACGGTACCTATTTATGGCATTGACTTATACCGCGATATTCGCCGTCAAGGGGTGCTTCATAGCGTATATGCGACCGTTCGTTTGGTACATCTCGCGCGCGATGAATTGGTATTACTGGTTCATAGTGGTTTTTTGCACAATATCTTGGGCTTTTGTTGTCGCAGGACTCTTCATTACGTGCCCACATTTCGACGGGCCAGATGCTGGTGAGTATTGCCCAGTTAATCTGATTCCTAACTGGTTGCTCCGTACCATATATCCTCATAAACCCATGTTGACATCTGTCTATAGTAAGCTGCGTTCGCTCTACAGGCACCCAGAAGCCACTTCCACTTGGTATAAGTAGAACGGTCCTAGATGTACTTACCGATATAATGAGTAATACATATGCTTCCTTTGATATCATCTCTCAGGTCTTTCTAGAAAGCTTACATGATACTAGTCATTAGTATACCCGTGATCATCCTCAGAGGCGCCCACCTAAGTCTATCTACGAAGTTTGGCTTGGGAGTCTTTTCATGTCTCTCCATTTTCATGGCGATGTGCTCAATCATTAGAGTTTCCAACTGGTTTTATAAGGGACAAGGGGACGATGTCAAGGATTATTTCTGGCTGGAAGCCGAGGGTGCTGTGGCGGTTATCATGGCATCTGTCAATACTTTCCGCACGTTGTTTGTCAAGCAGCGGCAAAGAGACCCAGAGTGCCCCACGCCTCGCAGTCCGGTCGACAACTTCTGCCACAGGATATGTACTCTCTTCCGGCCATTAGCCCGAGTTAAGCCTGATGAGAAGCCCCCTTTGGAAAGGCGAACAAGTTCAGTCTTTAAGCTTCCACAGGTTCCACCTCCAGTTTTCACGAGTATAAGAACCTATATCCGAAGACAGAACGGAACCGATGGCGGCGCTGAAGAGTTACCTACCACGAACTCTATGCTCGATGACTCTGAGATCGACTACCATGCTGCTCTCAAAGCAAGCACAAGAGCAAATCGCTAATCGCTGATCGCAATGCCCCTCGACATGGACAAACATAAAAGCATTGTATTGAAGCACTGCCTATGGGAATAGTAAACATGAAAGACCCCTGGCGTATGTAGGTTCTAGGTAAGCACTCGGAACTTGAGAATCTTGGCTATATATCACAGTTTTATCATAAAATAGCTGACACGCTATATAGGTAAATTGTACGCAGGGTTGATATGTGCCGGCCCTAGAGTGCCAAGCGGGACACCTGCCCCTTTCACTTGATCTCAAACCTGAGACCAAAGTAGCTCACAAGGCATCGTATATCAGACCTGTTTGATGAACCGGATTGGTAAACCTGTGGCGCAATATGGACGCAGCATCTGCATGGAGTAGACTTTCACCACGTCTTCAACGTAGTTGTCGTTCATGTGACAACTTCCACTAGGGCATTCCCATGTCCTCGCTGTCCTCCTAGCCAGTAGCTCTCCGCCGTCGTCGTAGGTCGGTCATCACGGCGTTTGGATGCGGGATTGCGACTAGTCTTGTCGTGGTGGGATCATATCCCCTTGCCGTATACCCCTCCGATATCTGTTAAGGTAATCCTGGACTATTATCGATTGAAGAAGGAGGTGCGGTGTTGCAATAGACGCAGGTTATGAGTATCGTTAATGTATATTAGGTTGAGTTATTAGGACTCTAGTTGTGGACTGTGGTAATACATTATATACTCTGAGATATAGGGCGTGATAGGGCGTAGACTCCCAGCCACCTTATATTCCAACATGCGGCACAATCAAATGTACCAGCAGGCAGTTAGTTACCGCGGCATCGATGACGGGTCTGACGATTTCTCAAATGCAGCTAAGGTGACAGAGTCGTTGACCGCTGCCATCTGGAGAGATCCGTAAGGACTATCTATCTATCGATTGTTGATATATATTACCTAGGTAGGTACGCATATAAGTACCTAGGTTTATAATTGAATTAAATATGCGTTAATGCCACTTATGTTTTTGGTTCTTGGACGGAGAACACAAATGAAAATTAGTCTCGTAAATGCCTCATCCATTACGATGTCGTTATGCCCACCGCTTTATATAATCCACCGCGCCGCAAGAGAAAGGCGGGTGGAATAAACACCCCCTATATTATTGGCAATGAATCGTGAAGGTAACTAATGGCCTGTCTGATCCTCACCATCAGAGGGGGCAGTTAGAATGATTTGCGGCGTTGAATTAAAGTTATGTTGTGGTAAAAGGGGTGCTTGATTGGCAGCAGATATAATCATATCAGACGGTGCAGTATGTCTAGGGAGCCGGCGCGAGGGGTGATGGAGTGGAAAGAGCGCCGTAGACGGTGGTGCTAGGAGCCCTCCGATTGTATTCGGCGACCAAGCGGTGCCACCATGTGATGAGAAACGGCGTTCTTTTTTGCTGAACCTTCTGGTTGAAGTATCTCGAAGCCGCCCCCTGGCAGTATGGTGGGTAGAATGGGGATGAACAGTCCTCTTATGACACGGCGGACTGATGTGAATCTTACTATCCACAGTATTGACAACAGAACTAACACCAAGCAAGATGTCAAAAGCCAGACTATCGTTGGATTCCCCATTTCCTGGGTTCAAGTTAGCTCTTGTGATTTTATTAACCTGAATAGGTACTCATTTTAACCGACCTATATTTTTAGTCTGAGGTCTAAATCCGCTCCCAAAATTGTAACCCGAATGAGGAATGCTGAGATCTAAGCCCTTGGCGATTTTACCGCCATATGTAAGCCTGTTACCATTTTGTTCTACCGCTGCTTCCGATTCATAGCTCCTATCAGTAGTTGATCCGCGGCTAGAACTCGCCATAACGTGTTGGCTCAGGTGTGCGCTGGTAATTGAATCTGGGGTAACGCATCTCCAGCCACGGCCAGTATGTTGATTATAGAGTGTGTATTGGCCGGAGGTCTTGGTGTAGCCAGGGCTTAAACGAACGGGTTGTTGAGGGTTTTCTCTAGGAACCTGAGGTTCCAATGGATGATATAGATTGGTAGTAGGAGGGTAGACCAACGACTGACTGTCGCAAAAATTGGTATTAGACGAGGAACAAGAGATAGTGGAATCTGATAGGATGGAAGAAGTAATAGTACTTTCAGCAAATGGTTCTTGTTGAAAGGGTGCTTGAATAGGTCCTCTCGTGCGAGGCCTAGTTTTCTTACAGAGGTTGGATAAATCGTAGCCTTTCCGACCAGGCATATTATCTTGTTGATAGATAGCTATATTAGTTTTGAAATAAACCATGGAGTTAGAAGGGGAGATGAAAATGGGTTACTGCATTGGTGATATCCATAGCTTTAACGAGATTTGTAAGAACACATAGGGACATATAGAGAATTCAGAAGATGAGGAAAATAATCATAGGAGGGAAGATGGGTTGACGTATACATATGTATATCATGGAGTTATTGAATAGATATAAGAAACATGATTGAAAGCTCATAGAAGTCAAAAGAGTGAAAAGGGGATGAAGAGGTTTAAAATGTGGAAAGGTTTAAGTTTTGGTGAAAACTGGAGTCCTAAAGAGTGCCAAACTGGGACTCCAACGGGGGAGGAGGGAATGATGTATGTACTGAGCAGAGAATTATATAACTAACCCTTTTGATAGGAAGTTAAAACTAACTGATATTCCTGCCTAAAGATCTTGTGGAACGACTGAAAAACAGGGGCAGGGAGGTTAATAGAAATGCTTAAGGGGCAGCAATTAGAGAGGAAAATATCGCGGAGGGAAGGAAGTCACGATCCTGAATGGAGCGCAATATATCGAGACAGTATAGAAAGGTGTTGACTAGAAAAGCTAATCTATAATCGTGGAGGAAGGTGGTGATTTTCAGTGAAAAGGCGTTACAGAGGATCGTTACAAGGAAGGACAGATGAAGAAAATCGTGATGCTAAAAGAGTCAAATGCGTAGGGGAGACTTCTAGATGAACACAAGAGAACATGAGCAGGTTATATACATTGACTGGGAAAAAACAAGAATCCGTTGGCGGTAGCGAAACGCAGGTAATGCGAAGAATGCAAAGACAACAGGACTGAAGAATGGTTAGCACTTTAGGGAGGCACTCTGGGATCCATGGATGAACTTGGTGTTTGGGTCTTTGAGTATACTATTTGATCTGATGTCTAGCTGATTCATGATAGGTCCCATGCTATGAATGTCATTTAACATGGACTGTGCGAATTAGCAAACAATGTCATACCATGCTATGAGCCCTATGAGGCTCCTTCTACCTCTCTCTTCCGCTTTCTCGGGACGTCGTTACCCCTTGCACCTTTCTCATTGCCGATGGCATTACCATTTCTTAGCCCACTACCCCCATTTGACTGGTGCTCTGGTAATGTTTGTCCTGATGTAGTGTCAAGATCCTTGACCCAAGAGATCCACTCCCTACGCCTATTCCTCCATAGGTCCCCCTTCCATATTCTCCACACACGCCGACCCTCGAAAGAATTTCTCAATTCTTGTTCATGTTGACCAAGTAACTCTATGGTCGACTCCTTGATATGGAATGGCACGGATATACCATCACCTTTAGAGGGGATAAACACAATAGAATTCAGGACTCTGCTGCCATGTTCTGACATGGCGAGTTGAAAGGCGTGAGGTCGTAGGGCTGAGACTAGCAATTTGTGGAAGATCTTATTTCGCGTTGGGGTGGAAAAGGCGTTAACTAGGACGTAGGATGTAGGTGCTGATGATGTCGCAAGTTGAAGAATGAGCTCTTCAGGTAGAGATGATAGAGATGTTTGGATTGTGGTAGAGGGAAACCCGGGTATAGCAAGCATAGTTGTCGTTAATTGAGCACCATGAGAAACCAGCGCTGAACGGTTCTTCTGTGGCGGATTGTGATCTTTCTTCTTATCTTCTGCTTCTGATGGCTCTGGAAGGCAAAGTTTTGGAACTAGTAATTTGGGATCTGATCCAAACGCTTCGATAAGAGCCTTCGTCAGTTTGTCAATCTCGTCCTTTGCTTCTCGGGCCTGGCATCGCTCAAACAAGGTCTTGATTACGTTAAACCTTGATAGAGTGACAAGCTTTCCGAATTCTGGCAGGCTCTTATGGACCGCCGCCGCCAAGTCTTCTTTACTAAGTCGATTTAGAACGCGTATAGCCGGATAAGATGCGATATCGTTGCGAAGAAGACTGTGAATTCGGTCTGCAAAGATATGCTTATAAAGAGGCTTGAAGATCTTTCCGGGACAGTGGGTAATGAGGATCTCGAGAAGTCGTGAACCAATGTGGTCATAAAGCATCGAACTAACAAATTCTGATGCTGGAGTAGTGGCATCCTTTAGCGAGTTGGGGGCGCCAGGGAGGAGTTTCCATAATAATGTCATGTCTTCGGATTCTTCGCTTGCTTTCAAATTGAGACCAATATCCAGCTCTAGTAGTAATTGAAGAACTGGATTTCCCGTAGGATGTTTTGCTAGCACGCGAAGTTCCGTGGCATTCATACCAGACACCGAGTCAGCGATGATCTTTTTGGCGGCTAGATTGAATGCCATGGGCACTGCCCGAAGTTGTGAGCTTAAATCAGTTGGGTCATCAGATGTCCAAGGAACTGAGATCTTTTCCTTCCTCTTGCTGTGTATTAGGGATTTGGTTTGTGATTCGTCGAGCGGTCGTCCGGAGAGAATGATGAGTAGGACTCGAAGTGTGTGTGAGGCAAATTTATCGGTGAGGAGATATCCGAGGTGTCCTTCGAGCTCATCGAGCGTCAGAAGAAAAAGTTCTTCCATATAAGGTAGAGGTTCTTCATTCGGGTCGTCTTGATCCGTTGTAACATCGTCGCGTTCTCCTCCTAGCTCTCTAGTAACAATCGGAGCTGACTGTAGGAATAGGGTTTCGCAACAATGGCTCGCGAAACGGTGTTGGATGAGGTTTAGGAAATGGCTCGCAAATTGTAGGAACAGCTTCTTCTTCTGTCGCGTGTTCGACATCAGTATTAATCTCTCCATCAATCTCGAACATGACTGGCTACAGGCTAGCTTGAGTTCCTTCCCTTGGGCTTCGGCAAAGACACTAGCTAGATATAACTGTCGTTCTTCTTGGGAGGGAAAGTCGTCTATATCGAGTTGCTCATCTACGGAGCGAAAATATTCTTGTTCCTCTTCGGACAACATTCCGAAGAACTCTCGGTCGGCGGGTGGCGGCCCACCAATTCTAGGTTGGTCGTAGCCATCTTCAAATCTAGCTTCCTGATCACCAGCGTCGTTTTCATCGGCTTCCTCGAGTCGTTGTCTTTTCGCATCCTTGCTCCTTTGGGAAGCTTCTAGTGCCTTTTCGCGGCGCTTTGCTTTTCGCTCATCGCGAATAGCCTGCCGCTTCGTTCGTGGCTTCGGCATCGTGTTTGTTCTGGTTGCGACAGATCTAGAGGGGTTTGAAGAGCTTGGAGGTAAATAAATCCCTGGAAGCCTCAAAACTTGGATCGCAAATACCAAAATCTTTTTAGTGGGGATCATTGATAAGAGTCTTATCTTAGCGTTCCGCGACCATCTCTCTACGCTTTACCATAATGAGACTAGTTCATATATGACCTGCGCTAGTGTCTTAGCATCTGTTCCTCCATTGCGTTCGTTCTCTATTTTCAGATTGAACATGTCGCCAGAAGTTCCATCAACCATCAACCATCAACATCTATAATTCGAAAGCATCAATCGTCGTCTCATAACACCACCATCTATTACAATAATCACGGCGTTTCAATGCGAGCTGGCCATCTGTTCATCAAATTATCAATATCATCAGAGTCATCTTAATACATCTTGTACACATGTACCTGATTGATTCTAGCAGCTCTCAGCTTCTCACAGCTATACATTCCGACAATTCCCAATTCAGCAAGTTTCCTCTTATATGGCACCTGTGATTGGTTAGCAGCAAATGCCGTCCTTTTCTATCATTTGTAAGTCAAAACGTCCCGAGTCACTGAAGTAGGTACTAATACGTGCGTATTTATACCTACAGGCTACTGGTGAATATCAGGTACCCAGTAATATGTATGACCTAAGGCAGTCCTAGGTAACCTAGGAAGTGAAATTGAATATCATTTGCGGTACGAAGTAATCAAGCAAGGCCCACTTTCGTATTCGTATACCAGGTAGCTAGCAGCAGCGAGTTTCTTCGCTTGGGGGTGCTCGTCATGCTAATTCTACATGAGATTTACCTAGATTATAGGTAAACAGTGAGAAGTAAGTACATCGAAGCCAGGGATGTTTTGCCAGATCGTCGCCTCTTCTTATGCCGGGATCGGGATGTCCCTATTCCCGATTTGGATGCGACTTGGGTACCGGTAGCACTCTGATTTCCAATTCTCTTGACATGAATGGACATGAATGGTTCTACAACTGTTATGCGAGCGTAAGCACTACACGATCGATGGTACCCGCATTTCATTCATCAAGCTCTTATAAAAAGAGAACTTCCACTTATAACTAATCGTCAACTTTTCATGTCTAAGAGTGACGAACTATTGAGCGATTATCAGTTCCTTGGAAGAAGATGGAATCCCCGGGATTGGTGTTGAACGCATTTGGTGGTGTATTGCTGACCATCGCAATTGTACGAATTATTACTTTCACGTCCGAATTATGGCAGCACCGAAGCTTGATGAGAAGGCTAGAAAAACTGGGAAAGGTAGCTATACATCTCAAATGCCTCTTATCTACGTTGACGCGTTCCATACACTAACCAACACAGCCAATGCCTGCACACAGTAGTTTCCTAGGCCATCTTCTGGAGGCTAAGACTGCTAGCGACGAGCTTCCGCCAGGCGCTCATAGTACTTATATCCTCAATCGCATAGCGAAAAGGATAGATGGAAAGCATGGCCCACCGGCATATTACTTTGACAGCTATCCCGTGAGCGCCCCAATGCTCGTAGTGAGAGACCCTTTTATCGCGAATCAAGTCACTAGTCACTCTTGGACCACCGCTCAAAAACCAACAGGCCTTAAAGAATGGTTTGCACCTATCTCAGGAAAAGGGGGTATCAACCTTTTCACGCAAAATGACCAAGAATGGAAACAGGACCACAACCTATTCTTACCCTTCTTCAACAACAGCAATCTCGATGCTGCCATGCCTGTCATCCTCGAACAAATGCTGATTTTTCGCGACATTCTGCGAAAGAAGATTGAAATCGGAGGTCTGATTCGACTTGAACCATTGGCATTGTCGCTTATGAAAGATATCATTGGTCGGGTTGTCTTCAACGCTGAATTAGGCAATCAAACAGCTGGCTCTCATCCCCTTTCCGAGGCAATGCTACGACAACTTGATTTAAAATTCGGCGCGAATGATGTCATGGATAACATCGGACAGCTTAATCCCTTTAGGATGTTCAGCATTTCGAATAACAGCCGCATTTTAAACCAGCACATCCGCGCTCAAGTCGCAAAACGGACTGATGCTTTTCGCGAGGCCAAGGCGCGACATGAGCAGTCGGCTTTCTACTCGGTGCTCGATCAAGCCCTTGAAACCTACTACTCTCAGCCCGGCCACAAGTTATCCGACCCTCTTGACACAGATTTCATGGATATTCTGTGCGCCCAATTGCGCATGTTCTTCTTCGCCGGTTATGATTCCACTTCTAGCACCATGGTTAGCTGCTGCTACATGATCTGGACCCACCCCGAAGTTCTTTCCAAGCTCCGCGCGGAACACGATGACGTCTTCGGAAGAAATATTGCAGCTTGTCCAGACATGATCATTGAAAACCCGTCAATTCTCAACTCTCTCCCGTATACCTTAGCGGTAATCAAGGAGTCATTGCGCCTTTTCCCTCCCGCGAATGGCATCCGGACGGGATGCAAGGACCTGATACTCAAAGACCGTGACGGCAATGAATATCCTACTGAGGGATGCGACGTACAAACCAGTCATTTGAGCATCCACCGGAATCCCGAATACTGGCCTCAGCCTCTGGACTTCCTACCCGAGCGCTTTCTCGTAGGACCGGACCACGAACTCTATCCATCGAAGGGAGCGTGGCGTACCTTCGAGCATGGGATCCGTAACTGTACAGGCCAGGCATTCGTATTGAAGGAGGTGAAGGCCTTCCTCGCGCTCGTATGCAGGGAATTCGACTTCCAGGAGTGCTACGACGAGGTCTATTCTGGCGAAAAAATAGACCTAACGAATGTTGATAATGAGAAGGCGTATCTTATAGAACATGGTGCAGCGCATCCTCGTGGTGAGTTCCCGTGCAGGGTTTCGTTGAGTGGGTATATACCCAGATAATTGCGGTAGCGATGAGCCTCAGTCTCTCCCCATAGAATTATTGAAATCAGATGGATCCCGGTTAGGTACTTTATACACACCGTTAAGGAGACGACACAAACCATCAACCCAGGGGCACGGTAAAACCGCGATCCAGGTGACATTACATAAGCGATGAAAGTTACATAGAAAAGATTACCTAATCATGATTATGTAAGTTCATTACTTAATAATACGATTAGCCAAGATTCATTACGTAAGTGAGGATTAGAAATTCTGTTGACTCGTCGAATCTTTTGAACATTTAACATGGAACATGGGCAAATCAAACTCGGATATATACTATATACTAGCCACAAACCAACCTTAGTTATGAACGGCAGCATGTAACCCAGGCAAAATCTCCAAATCCTTCTTCTCGTACGTGTACTTGCCATCGTCGGAGATCTTGGCCTCGACGCGCGGGCGCTGCTGCTGCGTCTGGCGCACTTTGACCCACTGCTCGGTCGTCAGGTGCTGGCCGAGCTCGGTGAACACGTTGGAAGTGAGCCCGAGACGGTTCAATAGCCCGCTGTTCTTGATGGGGTCGAGGATGACGTGGTTGTTCGGGCGCGCGAAGTAGAGGACGCCCAGACGGTCGACGTGCGCTTGGTCGGCGGGCGGCGCGTGCACGCGGTGGATGCTCGACTTGATGAGGCCGCCCGTCAGCGCGGTCAGCGCGTCGCATGTGTTGATCGTGATCGTGCCGTCTTGCGGCTTCACCCACTTCCATTGGCCCTGCGAGTTTAGGATCTGAAGGGCCGCGACGGGTTGTCGGAATAGAAGGGTCACCGTGCCGAGGTCGGTGTGCCCGACGCCGTACAAGTCGCCGACTAGCTTGTTCTCTTCGGGGCTGCGCGCGGCGTAGTGCATGTACCGTAGGTGGTCTTCGCCGCGTACATCGTATAGATGATCGCGCACTAGCTGGTCCTCGTCCGGCAGCTCGAGGAGGATGGCGAAGAGGCGTAGCAGCTTGACTACTACTTCAGAGTGGCATTTCTATCTCCCATTAGTCTCAGAAGTGGAGATGGGGGGTACTTGTACGAACCCTGGAGAAAGCTTCGATTTCCTTGATGTTGTCCTGCAAGACGGGTGGTTGCTTGCGCGCGTGGAAACCGTCAAACTTCGGTATGTTGTAAACTTGGACATTGTCCCTGATGCCGTTTCCGAGACTAAGCGTATCGTGTTAGTGTGAGCGAACGACTTCGTCATCTGGTGCGCCTACACTCGGTGGCCTGCTGGCCTGTAGCCATTATACTCTCCGCTCTCTAGGTCTGCCTGGTTGTGGTACTTGAGTTTCTCCTCCAGGGGTAAAGCATAGAACTCTCGTCCAAGAGCGAACTGCCTGTCGACCTCTTCCTGAGAGATGTTGAAGTTCTTGACGTAGAAAAAGCCTGTGTTGCTCATGTAAGTAGATGGAGCCACCGGACATTTCCAAATGTCAAACATACCAACATTTCGAACCGCATGGTCGAGTTGCTTCACCAACTCTTCCTTGCCACCCGGTTGCTCGTATAAGCTTAAGTCGAGGGTGATAAGTTCGGCCCAGTCAACTAAAAAGCATTAAAACTTGAATTCTTTTCCGTATCTGTGGGTATAGTCAAATCTTACGGTCTTCCTTGGTGACAGGCACCTGTTCATAACGCTCAATAGTTCGTGCTGACATTTTAGACAGTATTATTAGTTGCTATTTCTTAAATACCAAGTAATGACAACGTTAGAAAAGACAAGGGATTAAGGGAGGTCCGAGCTGCCAGGGGTTTTATATGTATTCATCGCCCACCACCCACTTTCCACGGATAAACACTTAGTATTTCTTATTTGTAACTCCTAGTTTCCGGTTCCCCCGATCTCTAACTGCCTTGGTAGAAGTTATCTATAACCGAATGTTGGTGGGGGGTAAGTTCTATCGATAGACTATACTCCGCGATGCCTACCAATAGAAAGTAAGGATACTATGACGCAACTCGGAACTGATATGATGTGTGAGGGGACACGAAGGAAGACGCGTCCGCGTGGCGATATGAAGGTTTGTCATTAAGTCCGACTACGCCCGTCCCCACCATTCACCCCTAACCACGGAGAGCACGCCATCGCACATCATCACACATCGGGTTGGGGAACCCGACTAATGTAACACGACGATAGTCTTGTTAGGATCAACTTGACTAACTGGGGTATATCTACGAATGACGAATGAAGAGAATGCTATTTACTACCAGAACCGATAGCTAATACCGGGCATTAAATTAGGGGTCTTTTTAATATCTTTGCGTTATATGGATACTGCAAGCACGTCACCTGAAATAGCCAAGAAGATCAAGTAAAAGGAAACTAAATATCTTTTATATATAGATTGCTTATGTTGTAATGTTCCCGCTTGCGTGTTTCATTCGAGGGAATTGGTGTTCCTGTCGTCTGATTTTTAACGACGACCTCGTCTTTCCGTCGCCATGGCCGATATTAAGCAGCGACAGGGAAATGCATTGATAGGTCTATTCAAGGAGATATTCAATTGGTATCCATCTAATTACCCTGCCGCTGAGAGAAAGTAAGCCGTTCTCCTACCTACTTACCTATCTCAGGAAAAAACTTGTGAAATACAAATTCACGCATGAATGCTGACAAACCACAGGCTACTATTCAAGCTCGATTTATCAATCCTCGTCTTTGCTTGTTTATGCTGTCAGTTTACTATGCCTACTTTCTCAGATGTTTCGTAATTCTAACAAAAACAGTTTTCGTCAAGTATTTGGGTTAGTTACCTCCGTCACTTCCGGTCAGCGAGGTGTCCTACATCTAACCACCGTCAAGACCAAACGAACATCAGCAATGCATACGTCAGTGGTCTCAAAGAGGACTTTGCTCTCAACGGAAATGAGCTTAATTACTTCAACGTCTGCTACTATGTTTCATACGTCGTATTCCAAGTTCCAGGGATGATGCTTATGTCGCGGCCTCGATTGTATGTCAACTCTCCGGACTACTAATGCTATGGGAAAGACGAGTCAGTGGAACTGACTCTTTAACAAGGGCACGATGGTTACTGCCGACACTTGAGGTTCTTTGGGGAATTTGTACCTTTGCCCAAAGCCAAGTTACGAACGTCCACCAACTCTACGCGCTGCGTTTCCTCGTTGGCATGTTAGAAGCCCCGGTTTTTGCCGGAACACACTTCATTCTAGGTTCGCTAACTACCTCCTTTTTACTCGACGAAACCATTAACTAATGAACTGATAGGCTCATGGTACAGTGGCCCAGAGCTTTTCAAGAGAGCCGGGACCTGGTTCATCTGCAACCCTCTAGGGTCTATGATCAGTGGCTATTTGCAGTCTGCAGCTTACACGAACTTGTCAGGAGTCGGGGGTATGGAAGGGTGGAGGTGGCTCTTTATCATCGACGGCATATTCACACTTCCGGTCGCCTTGCTCGGTTTCATCGTTTTCCCCGGCGTCCCGGATTCGCCGAAGCCTTTTTATTTCACCTCGGAAGACATTGCCCTCGCGAGGGAGAGATTGGCTCGAGCCAAGATTCGCAAGCCCGGCCCGCTCAACCTCGACGTCTTCAAACGAACGCTGTCGCGTTGGCACATCTGGATTTTCGTGTTCTGCTATATGTGAGTGGTCAATAAAATCTCAGCCTGTTTGTTGGAATAGAACTGACCTTGTCCTAATGATGAAGTTGCATGATTATTGGTTCATATCCGAACTCGTACATGAACCTCTGGTTGAAGGCGGAAGGCTTTTCGGTCGTGAAGATCAACCAGCTACCGACAGTCACATACGCCATTAATATCTTAGCATCATGGCTGGGAACAACTCTAGCAACTATTTATCCATCATGGACTATTTACACAGGAGCCACAGGAGGCATGGTTTTCTCGGCGATATGCATGATCATATGGAATATTCCGAAACCTCTCAAGTACGTACTCTCTTATTCAACAACTATTCTATTGTCAATAGGTCCTCATAAGTGCTAATTGAGCGAACAGATTTGTCGCCTGGTATGTCCTTGGAGTATCTGGATGTTTGAGTCCTATTCTCTACTCCACAGTCAACACGATAGTCAAAGGGGATTCTGAAGAGCGAGCATTGATCATGGGCTCGATGATGACCTTTGGATATTCTTTCAACATCTGGGTACCTCTCCTATTGTTTCCGACCGCTGGCCCCAATGGTGCTCCAAGATGGAGGATCGGATGGCCAGTTGCTTTGACTTTCTACATTCTATTATGGGGTGGATTTGTCACCTCATTGTTATTACATCGCAGGGAGTAAGTCGATTTCCTATCGTACTTCTGTATCATATCACTAACGATTCTCATAGTTTGAAGAAAAACATTAATAGCAATGACGAAATAAGGGATGGCGAAGATAGTTCATCTGGAGAAGAGCCGGTCCTTATTCAAGCAGGCGCTCATATAAAGGAATGAAAAGGAGGTTAACACGCTTAATAAATTTAGGTGGTTTCCTGCTCGTTGCCCATGTCGTTACCCACTATCGACTATGAAATATGGATTATCACTAAACAAAGTATACGATAGTGTTAGATCAAATCAGACACAGCTTGACTTTTCATGTTACATCAACATATGATACATGTTGGAGGTACCTCGTAGATACCTTTATAGCATAGGTACTATAGCAACACATCAAAATACTGCATAGAAAGAGACCTGGTGTCCTTAAATTCATATGCCTCGGTTGATAAGACTGTCTAAGTATAAAGTACGATAGATCTTTGGTCTGTTGTGTTCCTATATAGACATGGATATTCTGATAGGCTCCAGGCATGTATAAGTTTACGTTCATGTATAATGGCTATGATTGAAGAGAAGGAGGAGACTTCGAGACCCATCATAGGGGCTAACAATGAATTTGATGAGTTTTATGGCCTGATTAACTGTGATAGCCGTCGAGCCTTCTACGAAGATCCCGTGGTCTCCCACGATAGGGAATCCCTTGGCATAGTATCACCCCTTAAGGCTTGGTTCGACAAAGGGGGATTTCCTGTATATACTGTGCCGTGTCAGTCTCAACTCTTCGCGTAACAATAGTAAAGTCTTGCTAAAATTCAATTTGGGGTATCGAAAAGGTTTCTGCAATACTAGGTTCTAATATACTACAGTTGTGAGCATTGATGAGAATATAACCTAAAGGTTGGCCGCTTTTCAACTTCCTAACCTAGCTTCTATAAAATTATCAAAGGCCAGGCAATAACTGATGTTATGCTGGCATTCTCACATATAGGCGCAATGTAAGTGATAATGTAATTTGGTGTATGAATATTTGAAGTTTTATAATTGTCAATGAAGCTGCCTGGGCTGTATCATAACCCAAGCTGCAAAGATTAAGCAAATAATAATAGGTCAGCATTCTGCCTATAAATGAATTTGTCATAAGCACATGAGCGAGTATAGCTGCTACGTTTCATGAAGTGTTCTCATTTTTGAGCAGAAATCATTAAAAACCCGACGAGAGATTTTGAGCCTCCAAATCCTTACCTGGATATCAAAGACTTGCCGATTTGCGGGTGCGGGTGCTGACTAATCCTCTAGCAGATGTCAAAATCGTATTCTATTGTATAGAGTTGAGAAATGGTCGAATAACCCCCGCTCTTTCTATGACTCTTAGCTGTCGCCGGAATTCAGACCGGCTAGTAAAATTTCGAGGGGATTGATCGAATTCTCATTTATTGAGCTCCGTACTTGCTAGCGGCGCTTCTTGCTTCGAAAGATGAATCCGTCCTCGCAGTTTAGTCCACTTACCTCGGTCAAATGGCACTTGTCTGATTTTTATTTGATTTTCACGATGTCTCGCGAAGAGTATCTTATTTCGTCACTGCTAAATCCCCCTCACTTTCTATCCACCGGGTGTGGGTTTGCTCGACAAATCAGTTAGTTGGTTGTGGCTGATTCGTCTCCCCGCTCGGTTGGTGTACTTAATACTGTGCGAATTTAGGTCCGTTGCCCAATTCGCACCGAGACTCTCTATGCGCCGTCTCGCAGTGTTCGTGTTGACCTTCACGCTGTCGTGGGCCGGGGCTGGAAAAAATGGGCATCTTATTGTATGAAAGAATATGCATTTGTGATATAAAAACATATTCTTCATCATTCAGGATCGTTCGTTCCTCGTCGCTCCTTGGTTTTTATTAATCGTGAATGAGTGGTAGAGGCGGGACTAATAAGTTGCGGATTAAGCACAGCGGCGCCGACCGTCAGCCCAAGACCAATTCCAACCAAGCAGCCGCCAGGGGGCTTCCCAAACAGCTACCAACGACAGAATCCTGCACATCATTTGTCCGGACCTTCTATCCCGGTCCTGATCTCGCAGCCGCTCCAAGCCTGTCAAAATTCCCTGTAGCCCTCAAGGTAAGCAGGTCTTATCGTGATATGTGCAGGCACTTATGTAGGTAACGCAGCCGGAATCTAGAAACAAGCACCCACTTTGGTAACGTAGTAAGTAGAGAAATGCAGGGTCTCAAGCAATGAGCGTCAAGGATGCGAGATCGAAAAAAAGAAGATAAAAAATACAGCTGTTCACGGGAATAGTGAGGGCTTTACCAAAATTAGGTAACGATGTTCGTTCCTCGTCGCGAGACACCATACCAAAATGGAGCCGAGGCTCAAATTGTTCTTCGTCTTTATAATCGTACGTTGAATCATTCGTATAGACATTTGGTTTCGATGCTTACCTACATTCGGCCAGTAAAACTGTAGTTAATCGGGCCGCAACCGCCCATGATGCTGAATAAAGAAAAGGTTCTTCTCTTCTTCCAAGAAGCAAAATTCGCGGATCTCCTATGGCCGGGGTTTGGGTGAGAGACAACCCTTCATAAGTGCCAATCTGACTGGGTCTTAAATCGGCTTGACTGGTATAACATTGATCAGGCTATGCTGAGTCGACTGATACTCGCAGGAGAATGGAAACCGGGGCCACGTGTGGTTCCTATACCATTCTATACCTGGTAAGAATGCGAAATCTAGATCGAAGAGATCGGAATTATTGGAATGGTGGTAACAATCTGGATTCCAAGTGAAAGGATTCGGTACGGCAGGGTTACAGCAGGGTAGCAACTGGGGTATGTGTTGATGTAACGATGTGGTTGGTTGAGAAGGGAGACGCTCAGACGCTGCATCGAAATGGAGTTGGGAAAAGGGAAAAGGGAAAATATGGAGACAAAAGAAGACGGTCGGGTCTCGAAATGGGCAAACCCGGCAATCGATAAGGACGATTTGCATAAACGAGAAAGTCTCGGACCCAACTCAATGCTCTGAGGGCTCGGAGTTGTCGGTGCTCTAGTAAGAGAAAGGAAAAATAGTCCATGACGTAAAGTTGCCGTACCTAGGTACTTTTTAGGGTGGATCCACCTAATCAGCCCACTTAGTCGTTCCATTCCACCGTACCCACCACTAAGATGCCGTCCTCCGGATGCGAGTCCGTGTAACTCAGTAGACTTTCACCATAGCCACCATGGCTTCCGCGTAGAGCCGCTGCGAAACGTCAGGTAACTGCTTTGTGTCAGGCTATCACCACGCTATAATGTCATAGTTGCACGTTGTTCTAGCTCAATGCCCGCAATGGTCGGCTGCATATCCGCCGTCTCTTGGTGGGTTCTGGGATGCCCTAATGGCCCTGTGGCCCTAACCTGCTTCCTTCCTCCACACTATCACAACACTACAATACTACAACACTACAACATCCACTCCACGAGTCCGCAGGCTTCGCATCCCGCCGAGTCCAATGATAGCAAACACATGCATCCGCCTAGGCAGAGTCACTCACATGAGATGAGCTAGACGTGCAAGAGCTAGACTCTGGACCCTAGATCCCTCTAGACGCTGATAGATCCCAAAAGCTGAGAACCCAACTGCCACCCTAGAGTCGTAATTCACCGGTGCCCCTTTCATCTCCCCTTTCTATACTATTTAGTAGCTCCCCTGCCTAATACGTAAGGGTCTTCGAGGTATTCTTTATAAGAAGCCACCATCGTCAACTATCTACTGTTCCTGTTCTAATACATCATCATCATAACAACAACAACATCAAAGCACCAGACTTTACTCTTACATATACATAGCTTGAGTAACTCCTTAGACTTTCTGGAGTCTTAAGCTCTTCGCTACTTCACCCTCTCTAGTTGACAATTCCGACAAGTAACGTCCAGTCGGAGCACCCCAACCAATACAAAATGGCAGACCATCAAGCCGAGATCGATGCCATCCGGCCATTCGGCAAGGCTCGGTCTACTATCCAGGGCGAGCCCCTATCCAAGGAGGAAATCGAGAAATACACAGACTTCTTCAAGGCTAGCTTATACCTTAGTCTTGGTATGATCTACCTTAAGGAAAACCCACTTCTAAGAGAGCCCTTAAAAGTCGAACACATCAAAAAGCGGCAATTGGGTCACTTTGGATCTGCTCCCGGTCAGATATTCACCTATATGCACTTCAACAGATTGATCAAGAAGTATGATCTTGATGCCATCTTCGTTTCCGGTCCGGGCCACGGTGCCCCCGCCGTCATCTCCCAGGCCTACCTCGAGGGCACCTACTCCGAGGTGTACCCTCAGAAGTCCGAGGACCCGGAAGGTATGCAGGTCTTTTTCAAGCAGTTCAGTTTCCCAGGTGGTGTCGGCTCACATGCAACTCCCGAGACCCCCGGTAGTTTGCACGAAGGTGGAGAACTTGGTTACTCAATCTCCCATGCCTTCGGTACCGTTTTCGACAACCCCGACCTAATCACCGTTACTATGGTCGGCGATGGTGAGGCTGAGACTGGTCCCTTAGCCACGGCCTGGCATAGCACTAAGTTCCTTAACCCCATTTGCGATGGTGCAGTCCTTCCCGTCCTACACCTTAACGGTTACAAGATCAATAACCCCACTGTGCTTTCTCGTATCTCTCACAAGGAGCTCGAACAGCTGTTCATTGGTTATGGCTGGCAGCCGTACTTCGTCGAGGGCGAAGAGCTCGAGTCTATGCACCAGGCAATGGCCGCCACTCTTGAACACTGTGTTCTAGAGATCCGCAAGTATCAGAAGGAGGCTCGCGACTCTGGCAAGCCATTCCGCCCACGGTGGCCCATGATTGTCTTGCGCACACCGAAGGGTTGGACCGCCCCTCGCAAGGTGAACGGTCACTACCTCGGAGGTTTCTGGCGTTCTCACCAAGTACCCATCACCGGCACCACCACTAACCCCGCCGACCTCAAGACTCTTGAGGAATGGATGCGTGGGTACGAGCCTGAGCGTCTCTTTGGCAAAGAAGGCAGAATCTCGGCCGAATTGAAGGCTCTTTGCCCTACGGGTAACAGACGTATGAGCTCAAACCCCATAGCCAATGGTGGTCTGATTTCTGTGCCTTTGAAGATGCCAAATTTCAAAGACTACGAGATCAAAGTGGAGCAGGCTGGAGCTACCGTCGAGGGTAGCATGGCCAACTTCGCCAAGTTTCTACGCGACATCATCAAGCTGAACCCGACCTCGTTCCGTTTAATGGGCCCCGATGAGACCGAGTCTAACAAGCTCGCCGCCGTCTATGAGGCTGGTAAGAAAGTTTGGATGGGCGAGTACTTCGAAGAAGACGAGGACGGTGGCAATCTCTCGCCCTTCGGAAGAGTCATGGAGATCTTGTCTGAGCACACTTGTGAGGGTTGGCTAGAAGGTTACATCCTCAGTGGTAGGCATGGTATGCTCAACAGCTATGAACCTTTCATTCACGTCATCGACTCTATGGTCAACCAGGTACGTCTATTAACACGTCAACTTAGCTTAGGCGCATATGCTAATATGTTATCCAGCACTGCAAATGGATTGAAAAGTGCCTGGAAGTTGAGTGGCGTGCCAAGGTTCCCTCTCTCAACATCCTCTTGACTGCTGTAGTCTGGAGACAGGACCACAATGGTTTTACCCACCAAGATCCCGGTTTCCTCGATGTCGTTTGCAACAAGAGTCCGGAAGTCGTCCGTATCTATCTACCACCCGATGGAAACTGTCTCCTCTCAGTCATGGACCACTGCTTCCGATCCCAGAATTATGTCAATGTCGTTGTCGCAGACAAGCAACCCCACATTCAATACCTCACGATGAACCAGGCCGTTGAGCACTGCACAAAGGGTATTGGTATCTGGCCCCAGTTTTCTACCGACGCAGGTGAGGAACCTGATCTCATCATGGCTAGCTGCGGTGATGTCTCCACCAGCGAGTCATTAGCCGCCATCGACCTTCTTCTACAATACTTCCCCGATCTAAAGATCCGTTGCGTCAATGTTGTCGACTTATTCAAGTTAATCCATCACACTGACCATCCTCATGGTCTCACTGATAAGGATTGGGTCGCACTATTCACTGCTAACAAGCCTATCATTTTCAACTTCCACTCTTACCCATGGCTTGTGCACCGCTTGACATATAAGCGACCCGGTAGCCAGAACATCCATGTCAGGGGTTACAAGGAGAAGGGTAACATCGACACGCCCCTAGAGCTTGCCATCCGTAACCAGACCGACCGATTCAGTCTGGCCATCGATGCCATTGACCGCATGCCTCAACTAGGCAACCGTGGCGCCACAGCTCGGGATGCGCTCAAGAGTCAGCAGGTCGCTGCTTCTAATTACTCATTCGAGCATGGTGTCGATCCCGACTTCCTGAGCAACTGGGCATGGCCACAGGAGACCTTGAAGGATAGGGTAAAGAAGCTGACCATCTCAAGCTAAATTGGTGCAATTATGACATGTAAATAGATCGGATTGGGTTATAATGAAAATAATGGATGGTTTGGGTTGCATGAATGGGTGGTGTTTTCCTGGTTTGGATTTTTTGGTGGGGTTCTAAGTTAATGATACGCAAATCTCTTTGGAGCTATATACACCTGCCTACCTAGATCAATATTGAAAGACAAATACTTATGATACCTAAAACACCGAGATTATCCATTGACGTGGTCCTTCTACTTGATGAATTGCCTCCTGCCCTCTTCGACCCCGTGGTGTCGGTTCTGTTATGACTCGAAGAGCCAAGATACATGATGGAAAGTCCACATCGCCTTGCTTTCCTCGTTTCACATCATCTCGTCTACGGAGTGTGGTTGACTTTACTCTTGTATGTTACTCGTAGTCTGGAGAATAGGTACTGGTTTGGCTCTCTCTAATTCTTAATGCTTCAACGATTTCGCCGGGGTCGGATGAGCATCTTGAATGAAGGATATTGGTATCCGTGAGCTCGTAATACAAAGGTTGCATCTAGGTTCGGGGAAATGGCGAGCCAAAGTCTAATGGTAGCTTAAGTAAAAAAAGGGGGTAAAGATGTGCCTTGAGACATGACACAGCGTCCAAGCGACTTCGTCCTACAACCCAGGTAATATTGAATTAAGGCAAACCACCGTTATGAGACCACCCCCCCTCCGTACCAGTGGAATTAAGGAGAGCTAATAATACAATACTATAATTTCAAAACCTCGCCAT
>MU385986.1:0-70546 GCA_022497145.1 Rostrohypoxylon terebratum
TGAATCGAGTTTGATTCAATGCCAAGATTTTGATTAGGTCACGTGACCTTCGGGTGATACTTTGTCCGTTTTGTTCTGGGGAGATCGTAACATTTTTATTATTTAAAAAATAAAAAAAAAGTTAATATTTATACGTTATTTAAAAAAACAAGCTTTTTTTTATTTACGGCTAATCTTAAACCCGCATTACCCCCGCGCTATCATAGCCACAAATTACTTAATCCGGTAATTTTTCGTAACACTTATCTTATAGAAAAAAAAGAACAGCATAAAACCCCTGAGTAAACTTAAGGCATAAAAGCTCGGGCCGTAATATAACAGGCGTAGCCCGTTTTAACGCAGCGCTTCTAGTCTGAGGTCACCTGAGATAAACCGAGCATCACTTTTTTTAAAAGACCTTTTAGCTCGAGTACTTTCCACCGCAACTTTTATTATTGAATTTTTTTCAGAAACGAAAACGCAAATGAATGCTCAACAGTCGTTAGCATTAACGCCACAGTCTTATCCAAATCAATCACTCTACGATTTGGGAATATCCTTAGATACCAAAAGACTTCATATCCAGCACAACACGGAAGGCTATCGAGATGGAATCACCGCAGGAAAATCCGAAAGCATTCAATTAGGGTTTGACGATGGTTTCAACCTCGGTGCCAACCTAGGCATCAAGGCAGGTTTTATACTCGGGCTCTTAGAAGGTGTTGCTACTGCTCTGAAGGAAACTGGTCGCTACGGCTCCACACGTATTGATCAACTTCTTTTAGATGCAGAGAAGGATTTGAATGTAGACTCCATTTTCTCCGAACAGTACTGGTCACCTGATGGAGGTTGGAAATTTTTAGTCCAAGAGTCTACTCATGGCGGCGAAATCTCATCCGAGGATGTCGCAAAGGAACATCCAGTCATCATGAAGTGGGAAGAAAACATCAGCCAAGAGGTCGTGCGGTGGAGGATAGATCTAAACATGCCTATCTTTGGTTGTGACGCGACTCGACTGGAGAAAGATGGGTCATCAACTGTACCTCGCGATGTTCCCCGAGCAGCTGTTGACTGGTGATCATGCGCTGCTGGCAGCTTCTGTTCTACGTTGGAGTGGTATGGGATCCGAAAGTTGTTCGATATCTACCTACCGATCAGCCCTTCTCTACACCATCGTTGATTGTAGGCGAATTGACTGCTTTTCGAAATGTCTTTCATGTCACGCTTATGTGAGTCTGACCTAAGACCTACTAGGTACCATCTCCCTTGCCAATAGAAGACAGGCAAGACCTAGATATACTCCGGCGTTTACTCTACTCTTATCAAATTCCTATTTTGTCCTCGCCACCTTCCTCGTGACGTTGGAACCGAATTCCTCGTTATTTCTCCGGCCAAGAGATGAACGCCTCGGAAAGGGGACTCCAGAGAACGGACGCACGCTACTTGGTGTCAAAGGCTTCTCAGGTCAAGACACTCAAATTCAGATCGAGTGCATCCCTGAAAATGGGTTCTCTCTAGGTATGAAGAATACCAGATATTAGTAAACCAAGACTAAAGGTGATATAGTACGTATGGAATAATCCCAACTGTCGTGTATCATTGATCGGTTTCCCCTAGAAGTAGGGCGGCCTTTCTAGCGGAACTTACCACACAACATTCGACAAATATCAACAACTACCTTTCTATCCACGGATGTCTTTTTCCTCGTGCCAAGACACATGAGTCCGTACCATACCATAACAACCTTGGTTTTTGCACCAATCATATTTTCCAAGGTCATCCTGCTCTGAGGGATATTGCTGCCAGGCGGCTGAATGCTGGCTAAGGTCGAATGCGGTTCTTCGGACCTCGTGTCCGTGTTGTTTAGGTGTTATGATTGCGACTTTTTTTTTTAAAAAAAAAAGAGAGAGAGAGAAAAAGAAAGGATTCTTATGACAGATATTTCTATATAACCTAGGTTCGTTGCTATCTTCCTCGCCACAACATACCCTCTGCTATCTCACACATTGTAATTTATTCTGTAGGTATAACATTCTGTGGGATTTTATTGTCATGGCGATTGTCCGAGGTAAAGAGCATCACGTCGACCCTCGGCTGGCTACCATAGCACAGACGGATACTAGGAAATGGTACCAAAAACCGAATCTTAGAGCGTTGTACCTTGTCAGTAAATTATGGAGGCCTCATGATTTTCCCCGGGTCTCTGTCTTTCCTTGTCCCCTTCATCCTCTCCTCTTCCCCCTCTATCCCTCCTTTCCCCCTCCTTACATACAAATTCGCCAGTTCATGGCCTTACCAGTGGGATATATCCGGGCTCCACGTCGAAGTGAATCGTTGGTAACTAAATCACGTTGATGATATAGCAACATGTCTGACGCATGTATCTAGATACTGGTTCCCTCTGCATTGGGTGTCGAATGGACCTCAGGTTTTGATTCCTCGATGATGAATTCTCTGCAGGCTGTGTCATCTTGGGTAGATGACTTCGACAATCCTACCGAGGGAAAGCTTGGTCTATTGAATGCTATGTACTCTCTTGGAGCTCTGATGGCAATTCCCTTCGTCCCCACCATATCCCAGTGTCTTGGCCGCCGTTGGTCTATAATGATAGGATCGTTGATTCTATGCATAGGCGCTGGGCTTCAGGCAGGATCTCGAAATACTGATATGTTTCTCGCCTCTCGTTGGATCCTGGGATTCGGTATACCCTTCGCTATCGTGAATGCTTCTTCGCTCGTCGGAGAGTTATCCTACGAAAAAGAGAGGCCTACCATGACCTCTCTGTTTAGCGCCTCCTGGCATGTTGGCGCCATCGTCGCAGCTGGTGTCACATACGGGACATTTCAAATGGAAAACACTTGGGCTTGGCGGCTGCCGTCTCTCTTGCAACTGGTTCCTAGCTTGTGTCAGATATGTTTTACGCCATTTTGTCCTGGTATGATGTGGATGACACCTCTAACCCGCTAGTATTATGTCTATCTAATTAACATTCTAGAGAGCCCTCGGTTTTTGATCTCAACTGATCGTGCCGATGAGGCGTATGCTATTCTGCAGAAGTACCACGGCGAGGGGGATAACGGTAGGGAGTTTGTACGTCTCGAGTTTGCGCAGATCCAGAGTACTATTGCACAAGAGAAAGAGACGGCTAGGGCATTCGTGTGGGCTGACATATATCGGTGCGTCGATAGACTAATCTTACGTACCACTCAATGCATATTTTGCCTTTTCTTCGACTCTGGGTAAGCTGCTGATGCATGTCACAGTGATCCCCCGATGAGGCGTCGATTTCTCCTTGCCGGGATCGTCGGTTTCTTTACGCAGTGGAGTGGGAACGGTCTGATTAGTTTCTACAGGTGTGTGTTCTCCCCATGCTCGAGAGTACATTTGGGTTGCTTTCCTCAGGAGCTACCTTCTCCCATTTCTTCTTCTTAGAGTTCCGGTTTGTTTTCGTGGTGCAGCGTACTAATAGCCACGCAGTAGGTCAAAAAGACTTTTCTATTGCGACCCAGTCCCCTATTGTATAACACATTTTCACGCTGTTCACTTCCATTCCGTAGTCTGGATGCAAGTTTAACTTGATCTAGACCCAAGGGGAAGCTAGCTGTGATGTGCTGATAGATACTAGTGAAGAAGATATTGAATCTCGTCGGCATCACGGAGAACAGAACTGTGCAAAAGGTCATATTGGCAAATACATGCTGGGGGTTGATCAATGCCGTCCCAATTGCCGTAATAGCACCGCGCTTTCGCCGCCGCAGCATGTTCTTGACGTGTACCATTGGCACCGCAGTCGTTTATACCGTATGGACCATAGCTTCGGCGCGATTCGCCATCGAAAATACGACGACAGCTGCAATTCCAGTACTGGTTTTTATCTTTGTCTACTCTCCGGTAGGTTAGAAATAGTTCCCAGATGATCTCTGACCTTGCAACTCTGATCTACGTATAGTTTTACAACATCGGGTGGAATTCATTGGTCTACACGTACAGTAAGTTGTACATGGAGCTTGATATGTCGTCATTAGGGAGAGCGCGTTCTTACCAAGGGTGTTGCAGTGGTGGAGATATTTCCATATCAACAGCGGGCTAAAGGTATCGCGGTTCAGCAACTAACTGTTCGCTTCGCGGTCTTCTTCAACACATACGTAAACCCCATAGCGATGGACCGCATTGGATGGAAATACTACTTGGTTTATTGCGTGTGGATCGTGATAGAGGTCGGGATAGTATACCTGATGTTCCCAGAGACGTATAATAGGACGCTGGAAGAGCTATCTTTCATGTTCGAGGGTAAGGAGATCCAAGAAAAGGTCCAACGGAATATCAACAAGCAGCTAGAGCTGGAGCTTGAACACATAAAGCCAACCGCGACTGCCAAGGCCAAAACAGAAACCAACGAGATCGAGATATGAGAGGAACTTGGTTGGGGCGGAAATAACGCCTTAGACGAGAAAGGGTAGAGCGCTATAGCTACACTCCTATAGCTATAAAGAGATAAGATGGATCCATTATATGAATTGCTACCTAGCGGCCCAGGAAAAAGTATTGAATTTAGCAACTGCCATATTTGGATTTGGATTGGCTCAATATCGTGGATTGCGGTGACGGTGATGGGATAAAAAAAAAGATCCCACTCTTGCCAAGATTTTTATCACAAAACCTCCAGCTGAGCGGCTTGGCCATTATATGACTAAAGTCTTAGCAGATTACACTGCTACAGGAATGGCAAGGAACAACAGGGGGAGGATAGGTTATCTAGAACATCCATGGATTCATACATAGATTCATGGATCCTAGCTTAGCCAAGATCGAGTGATAAGATCTATAAGGGTATAGCTAATCATCCTATGGGCATTGTATTATCCTATCTGATTTGCTGTAAACTGTTACCAGCCAATGCCAGCACGATCTGACATCTAGACGCTCCCGGACTAGTCAGGATCCTATTTTTTTTTTCCCCCTTTTCTCTCTCTCTCTTGCGTATTGATCATCGATGTTTAGTATATATATGTATATTATCGTTAAACCTCTCCATCTGTCACGTTTTCCAATGTTGCCCTGATACTATTCTGTAGGCTAGGTTCTACCACTAGAGTGCAGCTAGTCGAATAAAACACATACCTCTGGCCCCTAGTTATATTATAATTGAGTCTTACTCCTTCAAATGGCCTGGGTCCATCGCATCAACTCAAGGATTGCGAGCAGCCCCGTTGGAAGATGGTTCCAGCTCGAAGGCTCTGGTCACGTAGGTGCCTCGTACTTCTCACCTGCGACGTCGTAATGCGTGAGCTGAGCACTGATATTTCACTGAGGAAATAGCCTAGGGAACGAAAGGGCTCATACTTCTTCACTGAGCTACGCGCCGGAGTCGCCGCTTTCTTTGCTATGGCTTATATCATCGCTGTCAACTCCAGCATCGTAGCTGATACAGGCGGTATGTATCTATCGTCGGCGCTGGCCCCTTCTCCCCCACCTAATCTTGAGGTTCGTAGAACTGAGAACTACGAAACAGGAACCTGTGTCTGCCATGGCGGAGTAGACGACCCCATTTGCGATGCGAACGAGGATTACTTACTCTGTGCCGCCGAAGTCAAACGTGATCTCGTTACAGCCACAGCCGCTATCGCTGCACTTTCATCTTTCTGTATGGGCTTATTCGCGAATCTGTGAGTGCTTTCGTCTGTTCCGTCACATTGGGCGTGGGGAGCTGATAGAGGACCCCCCCCCTGGGTAGTCCGGTCTCTTTGGCTCCCGGCATGGGCTTGAACGCATATTTTGCCTATACCGTGGTTGGATACCATGGCACAGGCACAGTGCCGTACAGCGTAGCGTTGACGGCCATCTTTGTCGAGGGATGGGTATTCTTCGCCCTTGCTCTCTTTGGCCTTCGGCAGTGGCTCGCGAGGGCTATCCCGCGATCCATCAAGCTCGCCACGAGCGTGGGAATCGGTCTTTTCCTAACATTGATCGGCTTTACCTACAGCGAAGGTATCGGTCTCCTGACAGGTGCACAATCTACCCCGTTGGAATTAGCGGGCTGTACAGCGGCATCATTGGATCCGGTCACTGGACTTTGTCCTGATGGCTCGAAGATGCGTAGCCCGACTTTAGTATGTCGAATCTTGAATTTCCCACCCCCTTTGATGATATACCTATATACCTAGGGAGAAGGAGACTATGTCTGACTTAGCATCAACTTGTCCTGCTAGCATCCTTAAAATTCCTCACCCACGCGTGTGTAAGTGTGTGTGCGCGTGGAAGAGAGAGAGCTAACCCTTGTTTTTATAGTGGATCGGTATTTTCTGTGGCGGCGTATTGACCGTATTGTTGATGATGTATCGAGTGAAGGGCGCAATAATAGTTGGAATACTTCTCGTCAGCATAATCTCCTGGCCTCGAGGAACTTCCGTGACATATTTTCCTTACACAGCCGTTGGAGACGACGAATTCAACTTCTTCAAGCAGGTAGTCGACTTCCATAAAATCACCAAAACTCTTACCGTTCAGCGATGGGATATCTCTGAATACGGAGGTCAGTTCGGCTTGGCCTTTATTACGTTCCTCTATGTTGACATCCTTGATTGCACGGGAACTTTGGTGAGCATAATTTCAAGCCTATCCCTTATTCTCCTTATGATCCCGCGACAGGCGCATTCCTACCTATCTGGCTTCATGTCAGCTATGCGAATCGTTGTCGGTCTCTGTGGGAAGATAATGAACGCCTTCGTGATACTGACTTTCTTTTAGTATTCAATGGCACGATTTGCTCGTGTTATCGACCCTGTCACCGAGGATTTTGAGGGCTCGACTATCGCGTATATGGTCGACGCCATCAGCATCTCGATCGGGTCGCTTCTAGGGAGCCCTCCCGTCACGGCCTTCATCGAGAGTGGTGCAGGTATCTCCGAGGGAGGGAGAACTGGGCTGACGTCGATAACAACGGGCACGTGCTTTTTCGTCTCCATCTTCTTTGCTCCAATCTTTGCCTCGATTCCTCCGTGGGCCACAGGCTGTGTTTTGGTGCTAGTTGGTTCGATGATGATGCAGGCAGTGACTGAGATTAACTGGAGGTATATCGGCGATGCTGTACCTGCTGTGAGTGACATCCCGCGCGACCCATCTTTGCTCTTAGAATCGGACGCTGTTAAAATTTCTCGATCAACGACGAAGCTACCCAACTATGAGCATTCGCTAACACTGGATGGTACAGTTCGTAACTATCTGTGCCATGCCTTTCACATATAGCATTGCTGACGGACTTATTGGTGGTATTTGCTTATATATTACGCTGAATACAACGGTGTGGTTGGTTGAGAAAGCGTCAGGGGGGCGGTTTATTCCGCCTAACAAGGCCGAAAAGGACCACTGGACCTGGCGAGTCCCTGGTGGTATATTACCACCTTGGTTGGTACGACTCTCCAAGGGTAAGAAGGAGTTCTGGCGGGCGGATTCTCCTGTTACTGAGACGGCTTCGGATGTGCCAGAAGAAGAGATCGCGAAGACGAATTTGTAAGGCATTACTGGGGGTAAACCCGAAGCCGAAGCCGAAGCCCTTCGGGATTACGATAAGCCTCATTGAAGGCTACTTCTGGGCTAGCCGGAGTAGGTTTCCTGTTCCAAGGCTGGGAAATGCTCTTTCAGGTTTTCTAAAGAACATTTTGGATATATGTTGATTACACACAAACATTTGTATATTATAGTTATATGTGTTCATATGTGTTCATATGCATACAGCACTCCTTTGACTTGGCCAGGCAGAAAAAGGATGCAAGACAAATCCCCGATTAGGTGTGAACCACTATGTAGAGAATATCTCCCCCCCCTGGAAAATAACGAATTCTGTGTCTATCGAGAGAGAATCGAAGGCGCTAGCTAAACCCGGAACGGGTCTCTATCACGGTTGCTCCGTAGTTACGACATATGCAGATCGCATTGATACAGCTATACTTAACGTAAGAACTTGTGTGCCCATTGGATTATCGGTATTCATTGGGGCAATAAACAAGAAAAACAGTAAAACAGACCCTGTGATCTAGCCCGTTGTGATCCAGCCCGTTGTGATCCACATCCAAATGCCTAACGCCGTCATGAGGATACAAACGATTAACAAGCCTACCCACCGTAAATGAATGCTGCCTTTTGAATAGGCTACACGCCCATTGTGAAATCATGCTCTATGCCAGGGGTTACGCTAGCCATAAACTAGATAAGAGTCAGCATGACTAGACAACATGGGTAGGGAACGGCTTGCGCACCTTGAGGAATACAACAAGGTATTGGTCTACTCGGATGGCCACCTCTTGGTCTTCGGCCTCGACCTCCTCCCAGCCGTCATTGCTTGACTCTGGGGCCGCTTCGACACCGTTGATGTCTAGTTTGTTAATCTCGTCTACGAGACCTTCCATGCCGGGGTCGTTGCCCACTATCTTCCCCGACTTCATCTTGTCACGCCTAATCTTAAGGGCAGCGTCCGCGCGATCCAACAGAGTCTTCATGACAGAAGCATGTTTGCACGGATGTACGCTAGCCATCTTGACGTTGTTGTCGAAGAAAGGAAAGTCTTCCAGTGTGACCGTCTTGTCCTTGTAGTCACCGACGATGTCCTCCATCATAAGCTGGGGAGCGAGGGGCTGCCCTTCGGAGTAGCCGGAGAGGTAGAGGCGGGGTGTGCGGTAGTAGGGAGAGTACATGATGTAAAGTGTGTATGTGCGGCGGGCTCTGAGACATCCTGAATTAGTATTTGGATCCTGAGCTGAAGACGCCAGGAATGAGGTTGGATGGAGCACTTACCCCGTCTTCTTATGCGTATCGATATCTCGAATGATTGCTTCGTCGTCGTCGTCGTCGTCTTCCATGTCTGGAATCTCGTCGTCGTCATCCAGGCTGTCTCCAACATTCCCTGCATCGTCGACGGTTCGAACGTCCTTTGCCTTGAGTGGTTGTGAGCTGCTCAGGCCACCGGTACGCAACCACCCATCATCGTCTGCGCGCCCTTTAGAGTTAAAATCGTCGCCGTCGCCCACGACAGCTTCCTCGTGACCGGCATCACCAGCAAAATCCTCATCGAGACGGCGATTGCAAGGGACGTTTCGGGTCACTAGAAACTGCTTTCCGGGAGGTAGGTGGCTAGCACGCTTCGACTCGGGTTCCGCATCTGCCCAAGACCATGTTGGGAACTTGAAGACGAGGTAGTCGCCGGCCGCTATAAACTCTTCAGGTGTGATCTGGCCCGTTTTTCGAAAGGTGGACGTATGGCTGACGGGCGTATACTTATCCCTGATCGTGTTGACCGTCGAGTAGATAATATTCATCTTCGCCGAAGGCTTGCTATTGATAGTACGACGATGTTGGCGTCTCTCTGGGCTGATGGTAAATTGACTAGAGGCGAAATAGGTGTTCCTGGTTTTTGTGACTAAGTGATAAAAAGTAAAACAAGTTGAAGTACGGAACGTTTAAAAAGATTCGTAGAAGAATGGAAGATTGCTTGTAAGATAATAGAAGAGCGGCAGACACTGGAAGTGCTGCGTAGGTGTATGTCTGTACGTCTTAGAGTATAATGTTTGATGTCAGATATTTCATGTTCAGGAAATACTGAATATCTAATAATTAGAAGCAGATAGAAGATGGAAGATGGAAGATGGAAGATAAAGATGGATGAACGCGTACCTGACGAATAGGTAGAAGTAGGTATCCAAGAATCGCGGCTTCCGTCACATGGGCTTTAGGCGCGAGGCACAGGGACAAGGTCCATTGACAATGAAATGACAGCTGAGGGGAGGGGCAGCACCTCTTTATCTTATCGGAGATGTTAACCATAGGACCATAGGTACCTACTAGTATACTAGCTGGAGGTACCGGCCGGGGGCTTATCAGTACATAGTACTGCTCTGCTTAGATAAGACATAATCAATAACTGCATGCATGCATACATGCATAGACCCTCTTTTTAATTAACCGGTTTGCTTTAGGGCTACCGCCTCGGTTCCTTTTCGGATAACTAATTTCCTGTCCTGGCTCCCCACGAAATTTGTTGAAGCGAAAATTTCACAAGCCGCAACAGACCATTACCTACTTACTACTACTATTCTACCGTAGTCCCAACGCACACAATTTGCGAAACTTTTCCTCTCTAAGACTACTTTGAAGGTATGTAATTTTGCGCCCCCTAATACAATCTATATCAATTGAGATTTATCACCAAATCGCTCAAATTCTTGTTGCTGACATCCGCCCTCGTAGTTTCGCTCACTGCCAAGATGAGTGCGTATCCCATCGAAACGTCAATGATCCGATTGCCAAATTCCGACTGACCTCAAATTATAGCCAAGGGAACTTCCAGCTTCGGAAAGCGTCACAACAAGACGCACACTCTGTGCCGGCGATGCGGTTAGTAAAGCACCCTCCGATCCTCGAGAACAACGCGCGCGCGCCGCATTTCAGCGCATAACCGATTCGGATACGACCGCGCATCACCTTTTTTTTATCTCTTTCTTCTTGTAGGGGGGAAAAACTATAGTAATATCAATTGACGATTATGATTTTAGGACGCCGATCCCTTCACATCCAGAAGCACACCTGCTCCTCGTGCGGATACCCGGCCGCTAAGACCCGAAAGTGTATGTAACACCCCCAGGATTATAAGAAATATTCTGTCGGAGGATGGAAATGACACTACTCCAGAAATGCACGGTGCTGACGTGATAATGATAGACAACTGGAGCGAGAAGGCCAAGCGCCGAAAGACCGTCGGTACCGGCCGCATGCGATATTTGAAGGACGTTTCTCGCAGATTCAAGAATGGTTTCAGAACCGGCGTACCCAAGGACGCACGAGGTCCGGCTCTGAAATAAGATGCTGGGTTCAATGGGGGAGTGGTGGGTGACGATAGTGGCATGGCAGGGAATGGTGTTTCTGACTTCAGGACTGGCTCAACATGGACTCGTAAATCTCTGAGTTCGGCGGGAATGTCATACTAACATTTCCGAACCAAAATGGCATTATGAATTGACAAACCCGACGGTCCCCCCTTGATTAACATGCATGTGGCAAACATGTTTATATGATATCCACTTGTAGCTTGAGGTCTCGATGCTCCTTGGTCTAGCTGAAGCATTGGAGACTGATGCCCTATGTTGTTTACTTGCACTACAAAAGACGCCCAGTTTTACTAACCTGAGGCCAGCGCAATTTTTACTGGCCTCGTTCAAATACTCTCACTCCACCATCACCAGTGACGAAATATAGCAATTCCCGCTCCTCCATAGCGCCGCCAACATCACCGCTCCCGCCACCTGGTGTGGCCCTTAGAACGCCACTTACGTCTCTAGCCGTCCCCGTTTCTAGCAACCGCAGACTAATAATAAGATTGGCATCATGGGCTAGAGATATCGCGAGTGCCGCATGTTCCTTTTCTAGCGACGTCGTTTGTGATGAAATCAATGGTTCATCTGCAGATACGGTGACAATACATGAGTGTACTTTCTGTCATCAAACAATCAATCAATCTCTGTATAGCCTAGTAAAAAGGTGCGATAAAGTGGTGTGCCAGATATATTTGCCCTGGGCGACTTACCTCACGAATATCGAGCAATATCTCTCGTAACTCTTGACCCGAAACCTTGCCCCCGGAGGTGGCCAGGAACATGTCTAATTGGTCAACAATCAACACTGTATTTCGCTCTGAGCATGAGCGCCGGACCTGCGCGACAGCATCTTCAAGTTCCTTGTACAGACACTGAGGCGTTGTGCTAAATAAGACCTTCTTCGCAGATGGAGTTTCTGGCGTGTACTTTGTCGCGTGGACTTGCTGTGTATGAATTAAGGAGACAAGCCCGTCGATAAAGATAAATCTGCCTTTTCTAGTTTGCAAGTCAAGATCAACGCCAAGTTTGCCGGAGCCCTCCTTCCAAAAGGCGTAGTCTCGCAAAAAACTGACGAGGACCACATTTGGGCCGTCTACCTTGTGCGCATCGACATCATCTTGTCCCGCCACAAAGTCAGAGGGGTTTGTGAATAAGGAATGCAGATAACGAAGGACAAGCCAATTCGTAGTCGATCCTAAGACTCCACTGAGGAGGACAAGTGACGCTTCGGGTGGGAGGCGAAGATAAGTGTCTAAGAGGGGCGGGATCCGTGACGCCATCGAGATTGAGGTTGCCGAAACGAGGTGCTTACCGGAAAGACCTAGGAAATTTCTGCCACAACCAACAAAGCACGCTCCAATATACCACCTCTACTACCACCTACCGGAACCTAAAACCGAGAGTGTGGGGGGGGGGGGGGGGGAGCGGGGGAAGGGGAGAGGAGAGAGGAGAGGAGACGATGACGATGTTGCAAACGGTTCTGGAGGCAAGGCGTAATATCCGTGGTACGCTGCTGGTGTTTAAAAACAAGGAACGAGATAAGCGCGGTTATCCAGTTGAACCTCGAGGCTTTCAAGTTCCTAACCTTAGAAGTTACGAAGTTACCTATAAAAGGTTTTAGTTGTCTCGGAGAAATTTTGTGGATGCACGACTGTGCACGTTCCGAGGTCTTTGAGTCTCGAGCCTTGACTCCCTCCGGAGACTACCTAGTAAGCTGCTAAGAAGGCAAACTAATCCCAGAAAAGATTAGTCGATTTACATCTACCGTCATAGTGCATTGCTTTAACCCCCGCCGACCCAACCTTGAGCTTATTGCGGTCGCTGCGGAGAAGCTATTTCAAGTGCTCCTTCTCTTCCTCACAACTCGGAGAACCTTGAAAGCATCTTTGAAAGCATGTGCGAACCTACTCATTCCATTCCTACCTACCTATCATTCAGTACTTTTGTAAGTACGATGGAAACCTTGAAGCATCAAATGGTAGGGTTTCCTTATTTAATTTTACTCTCGGCTTACAACATTTCAATAACTACATGGACTTACTCTAACTCTAACTAGTTACTATGTAACTACTTACAAAAGCCTGATAATGAATTGTTTTTCCCCTACTTCGTACATTGTCATCCATTTGCCTCATGCAAATCTTATATACATACCTACATAAAAGGTATCTATGGATCCGACAACTCCACCGACGCCCACCATGTGGAAGAGAGCCGCTTCGTCATGGCGGCTGATGTGCGACTCGCAAGTTAGTTGGTCTCATGTGCTACCGCCGCCTGACCACCTACGGCATACCCTTAACGGCGGGACTCCATCTATAGATATATCCTGTCACCTCATTGGCCCGCAGGGGTTCTTTATATTAGCACGCTATTCCAACTAGACGAATACCTACCTGCAAGCAAACCCCCAATCCTTGGGCTGTAGATCACGTTGATGTTACTAGTGTTATTGTCGCCCGTCGATTTGACAATCAAGGATGACAAGGTGAATTTTTTTTATACCTGAGGTAGGTACTCGACTGTCATACAGCTATATAAGAGATATAAGAGATCTAGCTCCATCCCTTCCCTCTCATGTTTTGTTGAAGACATAGTTTTGGGTCATAGGGTAACTAGACAACTGATCCGCAAGTGCTATAATCCTTTATCAATTTCTTTCAGCAGCATATAGGCATTTGTGGCCGCTCATACTCTGCTTAGCAAGGCGCCGAGCTGCTATTCAAGACTCTACTCATTAGCCACTTCTGAGCCATGATTTTGGATACACATAGTTGGCTACCTGCACAACACCCATTATAAGACAGCTCAAGTCCATGTGACTGAAGAGAATACTGGCAGGATGGATGAAACAGAAAAGCAGGCATCCAAGGGCCTGTGGAATGCACTCATCCGGAAGAAAGCCGAGTCTAATGACGAGGATCGCAAAGATGGGAAATCGAAATGGAATATGGGAATGTTGAATGATAAAGAGACTATAGAAGTACCTGGTAAGCAGGCGCATTTAATCTAACACGACACATTTTATATTGATCATTAGCCTAGGATCTGTCCTGCTCCTTGCTCAGGGTCGAAATGAGCCACTCGGTCTCCGGAATGCTCCGGCAAGGACGTCTCACTCCTCTCTCCCAACTGGCTTACCTAACCCTCAGGAAGCGCCCCCGCAGCCACTTCAAGGAGAGCACGATGACAAGAAAAAGACCAAAGATGGGCAAATAATCCTCGACCCTCAGCCGGATGATTCTCACAACGATCCGTTGAACTGGCCAACCTGGCGCCGAGATTTTGCCCTACTATCTTTAGGGCTTTACTGTGCAGTGGGTGGTGGAATCACGCCCATAATCGCGGCGGGATTCACAGATGTTGCGAATGGCACGTAGAGACGGCTCGCTGTTCCCACAACATCAGCAAATAACTTCGCTAACGATGCCAATAGACTACCATATTGACATCTCCAAAGTTTCGCTCACGACAGGCTTATACATGATGGGCCTTGGCAGTATGTAATATTCAGAGTATTCTTTTTTTCCGTCCTATTCCCCCTCCCTCTTTTTTTCCTTTTTTTTTTAAAAAAAAAAGAAGTAAAATTATCACTTTTGGCCGATTAGGAGCAACAACTCCTGAGGAATTGCGTTCAGTGAGCAAGCCTCTTCCCTAAATGAGCAATTGCTGAATCTTGTGGTCATAGTTGGTAGTGTCATCTTCTCTCCTACCGCGATTCTTTATGGGAAACGTCCGGTCTACCTATATAGTGTTATACTCTTGATTCTATCAGCGGTGTGGTGTGCTCTGTCACCCAACTTCACATCGCTGATACTTGCCCGGATCTTCCAGGGAATAGCCGTGAGTCCTGTTGAATGTCTCCCTTCTGCCACTATTGCCGAGATATTCTTCTTGCACGAGAGAGCGTATCGTATTGGCGTATACACCTTATTATTACTGGGCGGTAAAAATTTGGTTCCTCTCGTTAGTGCTGCCGTTATTGAACGACTAGGATGGCGTTGGGTATTCTGGTGAGTTGGTGCAGGCATTGTGCTAAATGTTATGTTGCGCATCCCTTCCTGGGCTAACAAGCTGTCTTTCATCTTAGGATAGTTGCAATCGTGGTCGCGTTTTGCGGCAGCCTGTTATTTTTTTTCGTCCCTGAGACGTTTTGGGACAGGTCCCCAATACCAAGATCACGGCGGACAAAACGACCTAGTCTTTTCAGTAGAAGGTCATCCGCTCGGCAAGTCTCCCAGTCTCATCTTAAAGAGGGCGTCATGGTAAATCGAGAGAAGCCAACTGTGAATACCAACGAAGGAACTTCTGCAGAGAGTCACCACAGCCCTGACACACCACTATCCCCACGCCATAGAGGCGTTCACGTTGGATTTGCAGCCAATCCCAACGATGATTTAGTCTCTACTGCGGGACGTGCCCACGATACAACGATAATTACTTCAGTAGGAAGGGATTATACGGCTCAATCGAGCATCAAAGACGAGTCTATGGTTGACCAGAAGTCATCAGCCACCGACCTCACGACGAAAGCGGATTCCATAAGCCATGGCCCTCGTCCAAAGGTAAGCCGCTCACAGTCCAACAGCAGTGCCTGGTCCCGGACAAACTGGGATGGCCCAGGTCACCTTACTCCGCAAGTGCACAAGCCTAGCTTGCCGCATTTCGAGCACCCCTCCGACGGTTATTTTCGGGCAAGAGAAGGGCCTACGCATAATATCTTGGTCCATGGTGCAGTCCATTCAGACACTGAGAGTGAGAAAATGTCATTCTCAAACTTGGCAACGATCACCAGAGGGCAAGCGTACACGCATGCCCTGCGGAATGCCCCGCCAAAATCATTCACCCAACAGTTGAAGATTCACCATGGGCGACTTAACCAGGACAGGTGGTGGAAGGCAGCTATTCGCCCGCTTATTCTCTTCTCCTACCCGTCGGTACTCTGGTCGGCTGCGGTGTACTCATGCTCGATCGGCTGGCTTATCGTTATATCTGAATCTGTAGCTGTCATATATCGGGAAGGCAGATATCAGTTTAACGCGCTGCAGACAGGTCTCATTTATATATCTCCCTTCATCGGCGGAGTTCTGGGCACGGCGGTTGCTGGGAAAGTAAGCGATATTATTGTCAGAGATATGGCACGTCGGAATGGCGGTCTATACGAACCCGAATTTCGGCTTGTGATGGCAATCCCAGTGGCCGTGACGACGGTTATCGGACTTATGGGGTTCGGGTGGTCGGCTGATGATGATGACCCTTGGATCGTCCCGACGATCTTCTTCGGAGTGGTGTCTTTTGGCTGCGCTCTGGGTTCTACGACATCTATCACGTTTTGCGTGGATAGCTATAGGCAATACGCCGGAGAAGCTTTGGTGACGTTAAACTTTAGCAAAAACATATTTCATGGACTGGTATTCAGTATATTTGTTACAGAGGTATGTGATTTTCTTCATTGGTTTCCGAAATATGCGTTTCCTGTTACCTTCTTTCTCATTTTTGTTTGTATATATATATAAAAGCAATTACTAACTTGTTTCAATGTAGTGGCTTACTGATGACGGCTCCAAGATGGTTTTTCTCTGGCTCGGCATTATCCAACTTATCCTCCTCTTATTCACCATACCCATGTACATTTTTGGCAAGAGAGCTCGAATGTGGACTGTGCGAAAAAATTTCATGGAGAAATTTTAGCTTACATGAAGCTTTTAACAATGGAAGTATACCTAACCGTTTTCCATACTGTACCTACCTATGATCGTGTTGGGGTTTTAGATACGTATAGGTACGTATAGGAACTAAGACCTACCTAGCAGAAAGACCAGAGAGAAAGTGCCCCATGTAGTAATAGTACTGTCCTCATTGACCAATCAAGAACCGGGAGATGTACAGTGTATTACGGTACTATTAATACATGGGGCACTTTTTCTCTGGTCTTTCTGCCTAGTAGGTCCTAGGCACATGCGATAAATAACCATTTAACCTACCTACTTTAGGTAGGTATGCATGTGATAGTAGGACCTAGTTAGGACCTAGGACCTAGGTAGTAGGTAGACTATGATGTAAAATTACAGCGTTTACTTTTTAGTTTACATCAACACGGAGATACTTATTATCTCTTTATTCCAGTCAGAAATTTATCGGTGATTGGAACCTACAGACAACATTGTCCACGTCAACTACGAAGTATATTATAATTGATTTTCCTCGACGTATCATGTCTATGGGACTTAGTACAACTAAGGCTTTGGGTGGCCTCTGTTGCACTCAGCTCTGCCGGGGTTTCTCTACGTCTATGCGTCTTCGCACGGCTAACCAAGTCTACTCTTGGTAAGTAGTAGTAGGTACATGGTAATGAATGGAATAGGTAAAGGTGGCTTGCCTTATCCGGATAGCAACCTCACAATACCTATACCTAGTAACTTCGGTCTCCCAACTGACCGTCATTTTGTCAGCGTCTGTCGGCCAAACGATCTCCACACATACCAGCTCTTGTCATCATCTTCACGGACACCTCTCATAACACTTTGGTCTACTTCGTGGTGTGCCACATGCCATATAGTAGCACCACTTTTACAATCCGTCATCGAGTCTGGCGTGGGTGAAGCTGAAGGTGGCGTCAGTTATTGTGAGGTTCAGTACGACTCTCCTGATGTCATGAGTGGTGGGCTCGGAATGGACTACATGGTCACTTCCATCCCGACGCTGCTGAGTTTCGATGCGGGAGAGGCCCAAGTACACACTAAGATAACCGATGGGAAAAATCTGGCAAATAGGTCTTTCGTGGAAGATTGGATTAGAAACGAGGCCAAGAGATGCGGTGGTGGCGGAAGAAATGGTGGTACAGGTATCCTCGGTGGTTTATTTAGATCTCTGAGGTGAGACGGGTTTGGACTAGGTAGGATGGGCTGCAACATTCCGCTAGCATTCTGCCTTCGTTCTTCGTCGTGCACACGGCGGACCACTTCCAAGGTTACATTGGTACGAAATCTATATAACGTCTACGATATTTGCTATCATTAACTACGAGGTGGATATGTTCCCCCCTATTCTAAATAAAACACTTCTTCGAGCTCTTTCCACCAAGGTGGGCTGCTGGATTCGCTACTTTTGGCGCCAGGTACCATACTCTACGCCAACGATTTGATTAGTACGGCCGGGTTTTCTCTACACTTTGTCTATGTACTTTGGGAAGAGAAAGGGTTGTTTACCTCTTGGAAACCATCAGTCATGGCCCACCACTCTCTAACTTTCGGATTTCCGCGCATGCGCTCCATATCACCAGCATAGTCGTAGCCGACGTATTTGAAGGTTGCAAAGAGGATGCCAGTACCTTGATCGTGGTATATGCTGTCTGGATCGTCACAAAGAATAATTAGTCCGATGGTAAGTCTAGTTCCGAGGCCGGTACAAGATTGGAAGAAGAGCCTACAGTCTTGGATATTGCAATCTTTGATTTGTTGTAAAACCTCAGGCCACACGGCCGCGTGCACTTCTTTGTACTTGTCGATGAACTCAGATTTCAGCCTCACGACCTGAGCGATACGACGGGCAGCCTGCTTTGGTTCCGGGTCGGGGGACTTGGTGATACGAGGGGGAGGCGGCGAGTGTGGTTGCCACATGTTGAAGGTAGGTTTCTCCAAAGGGAAGAGGGCGAGAGAGGGGAATGAGAGGAGAAGGGGAGAAGGGGAGAAGGGAAAAATAAAATGGGTGAGTTAATCGTTCTAATGAATACGGTCGCATCGACCACGAGGATTTGTGTAGTGTGGTATTAATATACCGCTTTTTTAAAACCTTTGGCTAGGTTTATTTTCTTTCTCTATACATACGATATACATAGGTAGGTATATATATTGATAAATATGGATATTCATATGTACACAATTATACCCGACTACGCCGACGAGGACCTTGTATGGCACCGGGCTTCGGCGGAAGTTCGCCGCGAACGGTCCAGGTTGGGAATGGAGGAAATGGGGGAAATGGGGGAAATGGGAGCAAGAGGCGGGGTACAGAGACCTTTCCAACTTAGGCCTACTGGTCTGTCGACCACATCTCTCATCAAATCGCGGGTTGCCATCGCAGAAAAGATACAGAGTAGGTAAATTAGTAATTTGATGATAAAAGGTTTATCACCCATCGAGTATATGGTATAATATATGTTCACCAACACGTTTCGTACTACTAGATAATGGTACCCACAGAGTCGCCATTCTATCCTTCCGAAATATTCTGTAATTTTACACAGTACGATTGATAATGGCCGCCTCCGACCACCTCAAACGAGCCTGCTCATTTTCTATTCCAAACTCCACCCATGCAATACGTCCGATCTCGACACGTGAACCGGCTTTCCCATGCCCTCTAAAGTCAGCGGCAACGACAATTATATAACAGTGACGTTTCGACTGAACCCGATCGTCCCTTTACGCGCAGATCCGTATTAGTCGTACCATTTTGTTTTCTCTGGTGGGAAACTCTGTCCATAACCAAAGCGCGATCTTCAACCCATAATCAAATTAAATCTTGCGATGTAGTGTAGTATTATTGGAGGGAGAGGATGGGTCTAGGTTGTGGTGGGCAAGCAAATTGCGCCATGTTCCTCGAAAGCCCAGAACTTATGACGCTACGCATATAACGCTTCCACGAAGTAGATGAAGCCGAACGCCAAAAATGCAACAGCACCTCCTATCGTTACTATCCAAACACCTAGGTTAGCTGTAGTTCGTCTAGATGGGTTGGCGCAACGCCTGCTATAACTTACCAACCCTCAAGCTGACTCTACCGGCAATAGCCCTGCCGCCAATGACTGCCACGCTTGTACAGCAACCGTGGCCAAGCACAGCACCTAACGTAACCCACCAATAGTCCTGGCCAGCAGCCATGGCAATCGTCGCTATCTGACTTCGATCCCCCCATTCGCCTAAGAATGTCATCACAAAAGTCTGCACCCACGCAGGGCTTAGCAGTAACGAGAAGAGATTTGACAGACCAACTCCAAATCCACCCAGAAAACCGCGACGAGGCGATGGGCTTCTGCCTGGCGAGGTCGAGGGACTGCGAGGCGGAGTAGGGAACCGAGACTGCGACCTTGACTTCCGGTCACGGCCGAGCCCCATCTCCAGAGCGTACGGAGACAAGGAGGAACGCCGTCTACCCTGCTTTAATGCTTGATGTTCTTTCTCCTGAAGCTCCATCTCAACCTCCTGCATCTCTGCTGTAACGCCTTCGTCCGGATCCATAGCCAGACCTTCGCGTAACATTTTGGCGCCAAAAACCAAAAATAACCCTGCAGCTAGGAAAGCCGTGACCCTCTTAGGGATGAGAGCCGGCACTGTATGACCTAATACGGCGGATAAGACCGTCATGACCAGCAGGGCGCCAAATGCGGCCGAGAATACAACCATACGGTCGTGTTTCATAGCCATGAGTGCAGCAACGAGAAATGTTTTGTCGCCGATTTCGGAGAAGAGGATCATGGTAAGGGAGAGAACGAAAGAATGGAGGGGCTGGATGATGCCATCATTGCCTTCGTCGCCCTTCTCCCACGCACCAGTAGCCAATTTAGTCGGCCTAGATACGTCAAGGTGGTCTTTGTTGGCAGAGTTGGGAACAGGGTTTGGGTCGTCGTGAAGTTTATCTGGCAAGTCGGAAGGTTTCTATGCGACATGTTAGTTCACAAAGACGAAATTAGATCAAAGCGACATCCCGTTGCCCTACCTCAAGGCCCGCAACGTCCTCAGGTGTTTGATGCAAGTCGACCTTGCCCTTTTCCTTCTTATTGACCTTCTCGCTGGGGATCTTCTTTTGCTCGCTATGGGGCAAGGGGGGCTTCTCTTTGGGAGTTTCGGGCACGTTCTCGATCTTTTCGCCGGTCTCTCCTTCTTTTGCCTTCCTAGCCTTGTCCTTTTGGCTTACTCCACCCTCCGTACCAGTGGTACCTTGCTTGGGAGGCTGACGGTGAGGGTCGTCCATAACACCATCATTGCTCTCAGGTATCTTCTTTCCATCGATGATAGTGGGATCTATCGGTCTATCCTTTAGAACAGGGAGAGTTTTTGGTTCTGCGAGATCACTAGCATCGCCCTTTTTGCGGCCCTTGTCGATGCTCACGAAGGGACCCTCGTGAGGCATACCATCCTTGCCGTCTACAGGGGCAACTTTGGTACCGATATCGAATTTAGAACTCTTTTGGGATGTGGTAGTCGAGTCGAGAGGAGATTGAGAAGATGCGCGGTCGGTATCAATGTTTGAAGCGTCTCTTGAAGATTTCCCGTCGAGTGCAGAGGCGCCGAGAGCTAGCGAAGGTAACAATAAAAGAACAAGCGGTGCTCGTTGTGGGCCAAGTCTCATGATGGGCAACGAGTAGAGAAACCTAACCTAGTGGGATTATAGACCGCGGGTACGCAGTGATTGATTAAGGTAAATCAAGAAGGTTACTACCGTTCTACAGGAGCGATAATGTTCTTTGGAAGAGCTACGGATGAAGCAACGTATTGCGATGGAGACAAAAAGCGACGAAATCTTCCGAGACAGAGATGAGCATGGGAGGGGATATATGGAAAAAAATATGGCGCGGGAAGAAGAGAAGGACAACGCCAGAAAATAACGGTAAAAGGCTGAAAATTATTAGAGTAATCGTGTAGGACGAATCTGTAATTTTTTTCATAAAAGGGGTGAAGAAGTCGGGAAGTTGGAGAATGAGAGAGGCAGTGCATCCCATTAGTCGCGACAGGATCTAAGAGCCACATGCAGGGTTAGCCACATGCAGGGTTAGCCACATTACAGTTCAAGTACCACCACCACCACCACCACCAACACCACCAACACCACCACACGTACTGCTACCTCCTATGGAATATGGAATAATACCTATGAGGTATGTACTAAATAGGTACGCCAAAGAAACATGCTCGAATCGAAATATGCTTCGCTACTAGGTAGGTACCTAGTCCTACTTCGTACTTACAATTAAGTTGCCAGGTTGGTTAACAAGGTTCAACGAAGGTGGTGGTCCGTGCAGGACTTTCCACAGGCATTATAAAAAAGTACGTACCTCGGAGATGTGTTTATTTACCTTTCAAATCTGATTGGAGGACTACCCTGACAATTCATAACCCTTTACCCTAACCCTGACGAGGTGCCCAGAGTAGTTTCTTGGTCCTCTGAATCTTTCCCCATGCCCTTGAAATAACTCTTCGATTAGAACTCATTACCATAACTCTCACTAGTCCTTTTTTATAAGAAAACAAATCAGGTACTCCTCAATTCATTATGGGTGGGCGTCGCCGTCCGGCAACGCGTCGGACTGGGTCAGTTGAACCTACTGGTGGTCATGTTTCGAGGCAAACCCGACAAAGTGCTAGGCGTCCCGAGCCTTCTGCAGAGCCCGAATCCCAACAACCACCTGAAAGTTCTCGGCGCAGTGCCTCGCGTCGTGGTGGCCGTAAAAGCCCTGTGAATGTTGCCACAGATATCTCTCCGGAGCATGCTTTCAGACATGGAAGTTCCGATCCGGAAAACCCAGGTATTTGATTCTAACTCATCCTTACTATCCCGAGGCCGTGGTTAATTGCAATATACAGGCTTGCTACCGGTAAAGGGATCTACATTGCCTCGGAATGATTCACTATCGGAAACGGGCGATGCTCATGAATCTTCCGAAATGGATGCTGATCGAATCCAAGATATGCTTGATTTTGATATCCCTAAGCTAACACGCTGGTCTGATAAACTATACGGCATCTTGTCATCTCTCGGCAGAACTCAGCTAGATGTCGATGGCCGAGCAAAACTTAACAGCTATAGAAAATCTTACAATCATGCTCGCCTGCCTTTCGCTGATAGCAATATGCCTTTCATCAAACATATTTACCTACCTGAAGAGTATGGTGAAGCAGTTCAGTCTAAGATCTACGATGCCGTCTGCTCTGGAAACATTGTATCACTTCTCATATCACTTTCCGATCTTGAATGGGAGCAGCAAGTCCCACACGCGATTTTTAGACAGCTAGATGATACATTCCCGGCCTCATTCATCTCGCTCCCCCAGGTGGACAGCGGCGACGCCGAGAAGGTTTTTGGCTTGGCAGTCCGTATTCGATGTTATCGTTTAATCGAATTGCTTGAATCTGGCGACTCTATTGCATCACCCGAAGAATACCTTACGTCTGCAACTACTATATTCTGCCGCGAATCTATAGATGATGCCGACCAGGCTCGAAATGCATTAGATCAAGGACCGTATAAACCGCTGGCCGGCATGGAAATCTCTGAGGGTACCAAATTTCATAGGGATTACTGTCAGAGTATCAAGGAGTTTTCCTCCAATGTCGACTTGCATGGCACCCCTAAATTTCATGCGTCTCCAGACTCGATGTTTACCCAAGAGTCGATATTCCATGACATTAAATCATGGGCCCTTGAGATGTACCAGCGACTCAATGGGCTGGCAGATAGGAACAAAATTCGACCTACAAGTGAAGGTGTAAGTTCTCGGATGCTCATCGAGCGTGCAGAATCGGAACCTTTGTTCGTCAAGAACATCGATGCAACTGGCGGTGACTCAGACTCAGCATCAGATACGGATGCCGGGGGATATAATCAACTCCCACTACATGGACCAAAGTATGCCCAGTCCTTTTCCCTCTCCGTTTCCCCATGGATATAATGCTGATATTTCCTAGTGAAAGTTATATAAATAGTCCCGCCACTCTAGCAGCTGTGAGGAAGAGCGAGGGGAAGGCTTTGATGCGACTAGAAGTAAAATCACCTTCAAATCAACAAGCCCAGAAGGGAAAAGGAAAAGTATCTGGTACGAGAGATGCAATCCGTCTCCTGGAGCCTGGCCAGGTTCTAGATCGTACGCGAAAACGACCACATCCAGAGGGAGGCAGCAATGATGAGGATGACGGGGACGATTTTGAAGTAAATGAACAATTTCGTGGAGAGTCTAGGAGGGTTCTTAGCGAGCGCGCAACTACTCAAAGACCATCTTCTGCACGCCCACGGTTCTCTAAGCAATCCCAATCCCGAAAACCTCGAGAGCTATCTCCACGAGCTTCTAGTCCTGGAGGGATTTCTAGCGCACAGCCGCCAGATGGCTTACAGGATGGCTATGACCTACAGGACCGAGACATCCTGGTGCTTAGCCAGAACGCCCGGAACAGTCGACGCGCAGGGCATTCAACCAAGCCCCGACAAGTTCGTATACCATGGTCCGCACACGATACGTCGAGGCTTGTAGATCTTATAGCCGACCCTTCTTTGAACTGTTCTTGGAGTGCAATGGAAAAAGCCAACGGATTCCAGCACCAGCGAAACCAGCAAGCGTTGCGTGACAAGGCGCGTGGTCTAAAAGTTTGGTATCTCGAAGGCGACAGAATTTTGCCTCCAGGCTTCGATCAAGTTGCCTTAGGTCAAAAGGAGAAAGCTTCGGTCATCAAATGCGGCAGGAATCCTGATCGACGAGAAGACGACGTGGACGAGGACGGTCACGTTACGAACAACTTATGGGTAGAATAAGATCACAAAAGACAATGGTTCTCTGGCTGTAGGTTGTCTCGATTTGCAAATTCAACGCGGGCACCACAATAAGAAATGGAGATAGAAGGAAGGGTTGGTGAATAAAAGCCATTTGCTTCATCGAGCTCTCTACCCTCTTTACCTCAAGGCTTCTCTTTTTTGAAAAAAAAAATAAAAATAAAAATAAAAACCTTGATACCCTATGAGATGTATGGTTTAGTTAATGAGAGGAAAAATTGGTCCTGAAAAATCCTTCTTCCTGACTCTCCAGACAACTGCTTCACTTTATTGCCATGCATATTCATTCTATGCTCGCATTAGATATCTGACAGTATTTGACTCGGCATTTACAAAGATGAAGTTCGTATATAAGGAATCATTAGCTAAGAGATGAATCACGGTGCGTCTACCTACTTACTTGCCATACGATATCTATTATTTATACGGCGAGACACAATCACTAGGTTAAAAGAGTGCTATGAGCCTGGAAGGCTCTGTATACTCTTCAAGAACGTGCACAGCTAAGCCTTCCAGATCTCTCTTACTGTACCTACTAGTAGGTACACTAGGTACATAGTCCCCATAGATCCATAGGTGTAGGTCAGAGCCGGCAATTTTACCTAGTAGTTGGAACCAGTTCTGCTTTCATAATAGCGGTGCGGAGTTAACTGTGAAGTATTACTTGGTGTTCATCTGGGCAGTATCAAGTACCTACTTACCTACTAGGTACGTCCATATTAGCAGCTAAGTACTACTAGGTACCTAGGTCCTATATTAACAGTACCTACTACCTACTAGGTAGGTAGGTAGGTATGTACATTGTATGGATGTAGGTAGGTAGGTACTTCCTTAGAGGCTAAGTACCTATGCCACTGCAGTCAAAATCTCACATGATAAAATTCCAGTAGCCGCTTTGAGAGGGAGACAGGGGCCAATAAGGCTGCGCTATGCCCACCATGGCTTAATAACGATGTATCGATGTGGAGAGTTTGGCATGTTGGGCAGCTATCAGAAAAAAAAGATTTTCTTCCTCAGGTGCTCAAAAGGAAGGCTCTTCATTCCCCTCTATTATAAGGTTTCGTGTTTTGGGGCTATGTACCAGTGTGCAGTGTGCACTGGAAACTTTGACGCGCTGCCCGCATCGGCCTGACTCAGAGGGCACCTGCCCAAAAGTAATCAAATAATGTTAAATGTTTAATGGTTTCAGGTTGTAAAGAAGATACTTGGGCAGGCGGGCACAGTGCCGTGAAAGCTTCAAAACCCCCATGATATCGCAGATACTACTCCATATACATATTAAACAAACGCATATCAAGCTTAATAAAAAATTAGATTTTTTTATTATTATATAACACCTAATAGATAAACGCGTTATTCTCATCTGTCTCATATTGTATAAAAGAAAAATAAACAATGTACTCGGAATTAAATGGATCTATGTCCGGGATTATTTTAACTTAAAAATTTTTTCAGCGAATCAAAGCGGGTAAAGCTTAAAGGGAAGGTACTTTGTACACGCAAAAAAGGCAAAAAAGGAAAAAAAAAAAAGAAAAAAGAAAATTCAGTTTGTGAATTTGGAAAGAGGGGTGGACAGTCACACAGTCGAGGCAGGAAGGGCCTGAGGAGGGGCAGTGTCCCCACAGGTCAAATTCTACCTGGCCACCATCCAGAAATAATTTATAAACCCAGACATTACACTTCTCAACCTTCTTCTGATTCCTCCTTTTGATCCTCGTCTCGCACACCGTTAATCAGAGCATTAACACCTGCTGAACGTAAGAACTCTTCCTACTACTTATCCATCCTCTATCTCCTACTTCCCACTTCCCAACTCCCACTTCCCACAATCTTCTTCTCCATTTCTCTCGTTTACTACCTTTTATTTCCCATCACCACAACTGTCAACAGTAAAAACAACTAACCATACTCAACACAGTTCTTCGCGTCATCACCTACACATATTCTCAACTCAGTCACATCTTGCCAAAATGGGGTACGTGGACAAATCTTGATGACATCTCTTGCGATGCGCTCTCAGTTGCTGATAAATCCCTAGTAAGGAAGACAAGACTCACATCAATGTCGTCGTCATTGGCCGTAAGTTTTCTATGATGAGAATAGCATACACACTGATTTTAAATTTCTAACTAATCTTTTCAGACGTCGACAGTGGCAAGTCCACCACTACCGGCCACTTGATCTACCAATGTGGTGGTATTGATAAGCGAACTATTGAGAAGTTCGAGAAGGTTAGTTTTCACCTATATGTCTATGTATCCCGATTCAAGATGCCCTCCATAATCTATCAAGATTGAGGATATTTCTTTGTTATTTTTTTTTCGGTGCTCTCAACCGCGTGCCCCTCTCTTATCTTTTCTCGTTGTCTTACCCCCACCGAGGGGCACAAAATTTTCCTACCCCGCTCTGACGTTCTGCACCACATTTTGGTGCACAGCGCAACTGACCCTGGACATTTGCCAAGCACCAACTAAACTAAGACACTGATCTAATGAACATGTAAACTGATCCACTTGACAGGAAGCCGCTGAACTTGGCAAGGGTTCCTTCAAGTATGCCTGGGTTTTGGACAAACTGAAGGCTGAGCGTGAGCGTGGTATCACTATCGACATTGCCCTCTGGAAGTTCGAGACTCCCAAGTACTATGTTACCGTTATTGGTAAGTCACTGCAGTAAATCCTAGTCTGATTGCCCAGTTGGCCCTTTCGAAGTACTGACAAAGAGTCGTTAGATGCCCCCGGTCACCGTGACTTCATCAAGAACATGATTACTGGTACCTCGCAGGCCGACTGCGCTATCCTCATCATTGCTGCTGGTACTGGTGAGTTCGAGGCTGGTATCTCCAAGGATGGCCAGACCCGTGAGCACGCCTTGCTCGCTTATACCCTCGGTGTCAAGCAACTCATTGTTGCCATTAACAAGATGGACACCACCAAGTGGTCCGAAGACCGATTCAACGAAATCATCAAGGAGACTTCCAACTTTATCAAGAAGGTTGGATACAACCCTAAGACCGTCGCCTTCGTTCCTATCTCCGGTTTCCACGGTGATAACATGTTGGCTGCCTCCACCAACTGCCCCTGGTACAAGGGCTGGGAGAAGGAAGGCAAGGGTGGCAAGGTCACTGGCAAGACTCTTCTTGAGGCCATTGACTCTATCGAGCCCCCTAAGCGTCCTACAGACAAGCCTCTTCGTCTTCCCCTCCAGGATGTTTACAAGATCGGTGGTATCGGAACTGTTCCTGTTGGCCGTATCGAAACTGGTATTATCAAGCCCGGTATGGTCGTCACCTTCGCCCCCGCTGGTGTTACCACTGAAGTCAAGTCTGTCGAGATGCACCACGAGCAGCTTACTGAGGGTGTTCCCGGCGACAACGTTGGTTTCAACGTGAAGAACGTTTCTGTCAAGGAAATCCGACGAGGAAACGTCGCCGGTGACTCCAAGAACGACCCCCCTGCGGGTTGCGATGACTTTACCGCTCAAGTCATTGTTCTCAACCACCCTGGCCAGGTTGGTGCCGGATATGCCCCTGTCTTGGACTGCCACACCGCGCACATCGCTTGCAAGTTCGCCGAGCTCCTCGAAAAGATCGACCGACGAACAGGAAAGTCTGTTGAGAACTCTCCCAAGTCCATCAAGTCAGGCGATGCCGCCATCGTTAAGATGATTCCTTCTAAGCCTATGTGCGTTGAGGCATTCACTGACTACCCCCCTCTCGGTCGTTTCGCCGTCCGTGACATGCGCCAGACCGTTGCCGTCGGTGTCATCAAGGCTGTGAACAAGAGCTCCAAGGCTGGTAAGGTTACCAAGTCTGCCGCTAAGGCGACGGGCAAGAAATAAGCTTGTCCATAATAACCATACTATTGGCATCGGATGTATCCTCATGTCGGATCATCGGCCGCCGTGGATTCACCACGACATGAACAATGCCCTCTGCACGAATTTCCTTTAGTTAGTTTTACACGATCTGGTCTCTCGGACAGTTGACATCGGGGCACAATGTGAGAGGAAGGGTTAGGGGCATCATCGCGACAAACTTTCTCATGATGTGCTTTTAGCAAAAATAGAGGGATAGACCGTGATTTTTCTTAAATGACCGCCTACGTGATTGAGATACGCAACTAGTGATTGATTCTACTAACCCTATAATTTTCTCCCTAAAACCTAGTCCCCACAACCATCGCCTGGTCTTGCACATAGGCGCGACGTATTGATCGATAGTCGCCATTTGCTTAAACGCATATTGTTGGTGGGGTTATGTAATCAAGCGATTCAGAGGGATTTCTCTTGTTTTTCTGGAGGTTTAAACTTCAAGAAAAACAACATCGTTTATCCCATTGCTATCCTAAAAAAAAGGAACAGCAATGATAGTCTACTAGGTAGACATGTGGTGCCTGTAATAATAATAGGTAACTATACTACGTACCTAACTGTCGTGCATCAATGTCGTAATGTCATAATAACAATTAAACCTATACCTACACGTTCACGGTATCAAATAAACATGATAACGAACCTGCATATCTTGAGCTTTTCCAGGTAAGATATAAACATTAAGAATTCCTTCTGATAACTACATTCCCTGACCAAAGGGCATCTGTGCGGGCAAACCTTTCGCAAGTAGCTAGGAAATGGTCATGCAGTTTGTCTGAGTCCACATTGGCGACCTCAGTCTCGCTCGTAAGCCCAGGCTCTAAGCTGACCTCGGTTTGGTGTCCACCCGCTCTTTCCATGTCTACTGACGTGTATGTTAGCTGAAACCCTTCGAACGGCATTGAAACAGACCGTCGAACTTGGACGCCGGCCAACGTGTACGGAACACCAACGAGGCCATCTGGGGTTGCGGATTCGGCTCCGGTTGTGGAAGGAAAGTTAGGATCCGAGTAGCTCAAGAGGCGCTTCGGAATTGGGAATTTTTGCTGCGGTGGCATATCGAATTTGCCGCGCTCCAGATCGAGACGTGCAGGCCCAAGGAAGGTGGTAAAAGGCTGCCAGGTATCAATTGTGCCAGGCTCGCCTTCTAGTTCCCAGTACTTCTCCTGCGTAAAGCGTATGTCGACGAGGGAGGCGGGAAGCATCACGTCTGTAGTGTGCGTTTGTTCGATGGCACGCATACTTTCGACACCTTCGACTTTGGAACCTGATGTCGCGAGATGCAGCTCGAGAAGGGGTGCTTGGTATACCGGGGCATACTTTTTACTCGTTCTTTGCGGCCAGAGATGAATGACTACCGTGGTTTTGGTTTGTATGAGCGCGTGAGCCGCTTCATCGTTGCTTGCTTCTAATCTAGCAAGGTAGAGAGGATGCGCTGCGAGGGGAGCGAATGCGCGTGGGTGGTTGGCATTCAAGAGCTCTGGTAGGGGAGGTGGCGACGTCGACGGGTCGTTCTTGTGTAGTAAATAACCAAACTTTGCTTTTGTTGATACTTTGGAATGGTGAGACCACTTCGATACGTGGGCAGGGAATGGTGAATCAGGCAAGAATTCTCTCTTCCCATCGAATTGAGGCATTTCTGTATTTGGCTCAACTGGATGTGCGAGCTTTGGAAGCGTACTCTTACTCTTCACTGCCAAACGACTATCTTCGGGTGCTAGTGGGAGCGTATAACGAGACCATTGACTTAACTTATCCTTCCATCCTAGCTTCTCCTTGCTTGTTGCATCCACGACAAATCGCCCTCCAGTCTGATCGTCTAGACCGGCGACGTGAAGACTAAAGGTCGTCCCTGGCCTTGGAGTGAAGGCAATGAGTAGTAAGCGAAACACGACCTCGCTAAGGTTCTCTAAACCAACGAGGCCCTGTGCAACGCGTGACTTCAGTTCTATCCAAGTAACTAGGATCTATCACATGAAAGTTAGCACGTAGATATGAGAATTGAGTTTCAGATGTAGTAGGTCGTTACTAACCCGGCTAGAAGCCTGGTTCCTTCTGACAAGTGTATTAGTAATACGCCCAACCTCTTCTAGGAAGGTATTGTCGATGGGTTCGTCAGCGACCTTATACATTCCAAACGTCTTATATGTGATCTGCTTGATGGTATCATGCAGTGCTTTTACCAAGATGGCGGCCTTTGGTTTCGTCGTAACGAAACGCAGCATTTTCTTATCCCGGAAAGCCTCGATTTTTTCGCCAGGATCCAGCCATACTTGTCCCATAACGGACATCCACCGTTGGGTACCGCCTATTCAATATAATGGTTTAGTAAGGTTGTTGCAAAAGGAGTATATGTTTAGGGGTACAAGTAGGGAATGGAGAGGCCGGACATACGCATCAAGAGGAGGAATTCGCTGCTTGAAATTGTCACTCGCGTTTCGCCGAGTCCAGTATCAAGCTCCCCGATAGAAAGATTCCAACATTCGCGCATGATTCGGACAGCGAGCTTCTCTTTTGGAGGAGCCGGATCGGTTATGTATCCAAACGTACTGGGGTCGACTCCCTCCGGGATGTTCAGCTGGCTACCTAGCGGTGCCCAGGGGGTGATATGCTTAATCCAGTTCGCCCTACCGGTGGTCGACTTGTTACCACTATCAGCATCAGCATCGACATCGACATCAACATCGGCATCAACATCGGCATCGTCAACAACACTAGCTCCTGACTCGAACCAAAGGGAATCCTTATTACGGTCGAGATAATCAATAAGCTGTACTTTTAAGAACCCGTGCATAAGCGAGGCCTGCAACTTGCGGAACTCCCTTTCGGAGAGGGCAGTCTCTGTTTTAGGCCTCAAACTATCGATGTTTTTGCGAGCCTCTTGGGCAGTTGGCGGTTCTTGTTGGATATCGAGTAGGGACTGGATGTCGACGTCTCGGTCGATGGGCTCGTCCTCGGTGCCATCGGTGCCATCGGTGCGACGGGAATTAAAGACGGCATGTTTCCTTTTGTAAATACCCCCATCTCTCATGACAATTACAGAGGCAGGTTTACCGAGCATGGAGGAATCGAGCTTTTGAGAATCTTCTGTAAGGATTCGATTACGAGAAAGGCGTCTCTTCGACTTTAATAAGGCTGGTTTCCTAGCTCCTTCAAAAGTGTTACTGCCTCCATAATCTCTACCTTGGGAAGGGTCATGAGGGTCCTTGTGGTGATCTGATATTGCATTTTCATCATTGGCCTCAGAAAATGGGTTATGGTTAGCAGCTAGCGGGGATTGTGTAGCGAAACAGCGTTGCTGTTGTTGAGGTTTAAAGATGTTGAATATGTGACTGGTGGATATTTGGTAAGGTTGGTTATATTGACGGAGAAGACGCAATCGGCATCTGAGACAGATAGAGCCGCCAGATATGTTTGGTGCAATCATGAAGAATGTTTTTCTTTTTCCCCCTTCTTCCCGATCATCAGTGCGAAATAATGGACACTTGCTGGGAAAAAAGTTGCTCTTGATTTTGCAACTTTTTTTTTTCTTCGTTTTCATTTTTTTCATGTACTTTCCTAATCGAGTAATCAACCTCATTATATGCAATATATCCCTTATGTATAATGATATCATGATATGGGCATCAAAATATACTCTAACAGAACATATGCATGAATTGTATGAAGCTTGAGGGGTAAAGTAGCAGGGATCAGGGGCAGATATCTGGGGTACTTGTTAATAGATACCTAATGAGGCAAGTAGCAACGCAACGCGTTATATGCTGCATACTACCTACTACCTACTACCTAGTACCTACCTTACACTTACATAGACGCGCCGTCAAGTTCCAAGGTTAGCACTCACGCATTCGCAATTTCGCATACCTTAGGTAGTAGGTACAATACCTAGAGTACAACCAACAACCGAGGGAAGACACCGCGCTTTCCATCCAATTCTTGTGCTGCGCACTTCTTAATTTTCCCAATTCGCATAGTCTCGGGAGGACCCAAAGCACATCATACCTTCGCCTCTAAAATCTTTCCAAGTCTCATTTCCTGCCAAGTCACTTAACCAAGTCCATATTCAATATTTGATTCACTGTTGGGCATTGTTCAGACCAAATCCACGCACGATCATGCCTCAGACCCAGAGACGCAGGAGGACGGCGAATCACGATGAATCTGACGAACCCCGCCGACGTCGTCAATCGCGCCGCAATAACGAGTGGGATGACTCTGACCCTTCCGAAGATGACCAAGATGGCGACGTCGATATGGAGAGGACAGGTGACGGCGCGGAGGATCAGCTAGTGAAGAAGCTCATACGATATGCCCTGGCATGTGAGTACGCGAGAATACCTATTAGGAGAGATGGCATTCGGGATAAAGGTAAGCTGCCTAATCAGATATTCTTACAATCGGTAGCATCTCTCCTTGCTCGGGACTACACCCAGGACCACGCCCATGACTGCGCTCAAGGGCCTCTACTAAGATCTTATAGTTTTGGGAAGCAATTCTAGATTGTTTAAGCGAGTGTTCGAGGAAGCCCAGTTGCAGCTCCGCAAAGTTTTTGGGATGGAAATGGTCGAATTGCCCGCTAAGGAAAAGCGGACGCTTAAGGAGAAGCAAAGTAAGAGATGACATGCCACTTGATGTATCCGGTCAAATGTCTCGTACTAACTCAAATATTCTCGTAAAGAAGCAAATGCTAGGAAGGCCGCTTCCCAGAGCACTGCAACTTCGAGACAGTATATCTTAGTGTCCACCTTGCCACCGGAGTACAAATCTCAATCCATCATCGCCCCATCAAGGATACCGAGCTCGTCTGAAGAGGCTGCGTACGTCGGCTTCTATACCATGGTCATCTCGTTGGTCGTGCTCAACGGAGGAGAGCTGAGCGATACTAAGTTGAGACGATATCTGACCCGCATGAATGCTAGCCAAAACTTGCCAATGGATAAGACCGACAATGTTCTACAGAAGATCGTTAAGCAGGGTTATGTTGACAAAGTGGTGGAAAAGAGTGACGGGGACGACGATGCCGTAACCTGGTGCATCGGACCCCGAGGAAGGGTCGAGGTTCCGCCCGAGAGTATTGCCGCCGTTGTAACCGAAGTATGGGGCGAACTCCCAGATGATTTCGACGAGAAGCTACAAAGGAGTCTGGGCATACTGGAACCTCGTCAGCGAGGAGTTGGAAACACCATCCTCGAGGAATGAGCAGGTGCGTTACGGGAACTCCAGATTAGGGCTAAATTAACCCAAGTAGTTGACGCTTTATGAACGAGTTGAAATGTAATAACGAAAGCCACGACGCACGTTCGGTCTAAATTGATTTTGGGCAGAACTTGAGTTGACAGCTAGAAGTGATGCGCCGTGTTCTGAAGGTTCTCCCTGGTATCATGTGTATCATGTGTATTATGTGTATTATGTGCATGGGTTTTAGGAAAGAAAATCCTGCCAAATAGTCTCTGCCATCCCGTAGTTGCCTAGATCGATCGATGATTCAATGTTTGCATGTCAGGCAGATCTCTGCATGGGTTCTTCGCCTTCTCGAGGAGGAGGTGTACCGCATGGTTGTATCATTTTTCGCAGAAGCTGGGCTCGAACCTTGGCGGCTGGCTCATTCTGTGCGAGCGAGATATAAGCCAGTTGGGGAGGATGACCGACGAAACTGGAGTATGTGTCGCGCGCAACATTTGTCCTCCATTCCCACGAAGTCGTGTCTGGATGACCGGTGCCGATGTATTTGGCCTGAAGTCGTTCGAGTTCTTGCTGAGTGCGCAATTTGTCCGCCTATTGATGTCAACACCTTGTTAGTCTTGTTAATGGGATATCATAACAGATGATACTGGTAGTGGAGATTTGGTGTACCATGATTATGACCTATGTTGGTGATTGGATAATTGGCGTCCCGATCAGAAGTTGGTTTGAGGAAGCAGAGAGTATGGAGAATGCAAAAGTTTCTTGGTGGTAGCCCGTTCAGTACTTCGTGCTAATATGGATATTTGCTGCGCAGTTGGTGATTTGAAGTGATTACCTAGGTCCTAGGATTACCTAGATACCCGTGCGTGTCTAAGTAGTACACTACTAGATACCTAGTACATATTAGTAGATACGTATATGGATATGTACACTATTTACTAAATGACCAATCAGAGCTAACCTCTCCTGTACTACTAGTACATATTACCAGTAGTAGGTACTATTAGCAGGTGACACCTAGACCACCTAGACGGCTAGCTGGCCCCTGTTAAATCTACTACATAGGCGCAATACTGTATTAATTTTAGTGCTTGCTTGTATGTGCCTACTACTAGGTACGGTGGACCTCTATTTCCAATTCCATTCACTTTCATCGTTCTCACTTACACTGACATCCATAGATACCCCATTAACCATTCCCTCCACCACACCACCCGATCTCCGTAACATAAAGTCTTTGAAGTATACAGCATATAGGCGCAGAGGGCGTCTCAACACATAGGCTCCATTAAAAAAAGCAAGAAACAACACCTCGGATTCTTGCGTCTAGATCCCCTGCCGCGACACACCCGCTGCCAGGTAGGCAGGCAGACAGCGCAACAAACTCTCATCTCATCTACATTAATAAGTCGTACTTGCATGGCTGAAAATATGCTGGAACCTTGGGATGAAGTTATCGCCCTTCAGAGGGAGCGCCAACTTTGCGCCGACGATGTACATGCCATCAAGATGTCTTGTGTAAAGGACCACAACAAAAAGCATCCTCTTGAGTGCCCAGATTGCTGGACTCGCCTGCTCAACCGTATCAGGGACCGATACCTCAACTCTGCCTCTAAGGAATGGTTCTCAGGTCGGCGACCATTTCTGCTTGAACTAGATACCATGTTTTCCAAGGCTCATAACTCCGAGGTAGACCTTAAGACCATCGAGCAGCGAATACTGGACGAGAAGAAGGAGTGGTACAGAGACAAAGTGAAAAATCTGGGACTTCAACATGCGACTAAATCTCCATCTGAGGAACGGGCTCTGCAGCAAAGAATGGGCGACCGGAGCGTCACTGTGGACCAGCTTGCTTCGGAACTGAGGGAGGCCTTTAGTGACGGGGCTGTCCAGAACCGACAAGCATTTGATGAGTTCGTGGATCGGCTAAGGCTTGCTGGTTCTCCTCAAGCACGGAGCGAGGCCTATATTGACATATTCTTCCAACCCAGCCGCGACACCTCCGGCACGGCCAAAACACAAAAATACATTGATATGGTCAGCAACGGGACGCCGATTGCCGATGTGATCGGTGCAATGATCCGCGATAGACATTCGGCCAAAGGGGAGCAAGATCAGAAACAAACACTTCATCAGAAACTTGAAGAGCTTAAAAGAGCTAAGGCAGCACACGAACTTGACAAGGCACGAAGAGACAAGGCACGGCAAGATAGAGCTAGAGCCGCCGCGCCCAATGGTCAACATGACCTCCCCCCATGTTCAGCCTGTTCGAAGATCCCAAACGCGCTAAATTTTATTATATGCCCACTGTGCCAGATACTTCGCGATTACTACCACCTCCGAGTCGAACCTACGTTGTTCTGCTCTCAAGATTGCGAAAATGCACGCTATTCCTTACACGTAGAAGCAACGCATGAATGCAGCTCCGGCCAAAACTGCGTTCGCCTTCACGACGAAGATGTAGAAATGGATGAGGGTGGAACGAGTCTAGTATTCTGTCGAGAGTGCGTGGAAACGCTCAGAATCCCAACCACATTTTGTTCGTCTCGTTGTTTTAACGAGAATTTCCAGTATCACCGGGATACTATCCATATCCCGGAGTGGAGAAGAGCAGAACATAACATTGATGATGAGGACCAGCCCGAATTTATTCCGGAAGACAAGACGAGGAGTTATCATGCCAGAAAGATACAGGACCACCTTGTCACCTTCGACAATATAGTATCGGATTGGCAGCAAAAGACGAGCGCTGTAGTAAGCTGAGAACCTCGTAAGGACCCTTGAAGTTATGAAGGAAGAGCAATTCCAGCCAGACGATAGGCGTCTCTAAATCATCAAGACACTAATGTTATTAAGCATGAAGTGCAGTTCAAACCGAAGGTACCTAGGTAGGAAATTATATAGTACCTGCATATACATATGACATATTATGTTAGGTACTTATGCATTGGAATTGTACTCATGCATGTTTAAGGTTGTGTCATGGATGCTAGGTAATTATGTAAGGATTATTAGTACTACCAGTAATCCATTCCGGTTCCGGTATAATTATAATACTAATACGAAGTATTCAAGAGTATTCATCACGTATTACGAAGTAGCTATGTATATAATAAAACCACACCAAAGTGGGTCTATTACAGTATCCACATATGTACCTGTGGTCCTGTGTTACTACCTATGTGACATATGACATATCTGATAACTCCGATCTTTGCTCGGCGCCGATTTATGCCTCTTTGACCGAAACTTGAACGGAATATGATGAAAAAAAACCTCCGCGATCGAATACCTATCACGGACCGGCCCTTCGCCCACCAGTTGCATCATCTTTTTCAACTCGCAACTCTGAAACAACTCTGAACCTGACAGATACAATTCCGATCAAAGGAATCAACGCTGCCCTTTTATTACTTATTACTATTCGCCTGCTGCAGCTTGTGCTTCCGTAAACATTTCTCGACGCGCGGTTACGCCTAGCGCATCGACATGTCTATTGTTTCGGCCCTCAAGGGCGACTTGCCGCAACAGGCTAGGTCACTGGTAAGGCAACCTCTCCATTGTTAGAGGGCTTCTGCTGTGCGGAGAAATTCGTACTCGGTGACGATCAAGAGTAGAGCTAACAAAAGCATTGGATCTCCCAGTACCGACAACTCTTGCGCCAAGGCGAGCAATTCGAAGCATACAATTTTAGGGAGTATGCAAAGCGACGGACTAGAGACGCCTTCAGAGAGAAGATTGATGTGCAGGATCCCAGGGAGATACAGACCCTCATTCAGAAAGGGTTGAAGGAGTTGCAGATGATGAAGGTACGGGATCTATATACCGGAGATGCCGCTGTATAGTATAACTGACAGATATTACTTTCATCCTATAGCGCCAAACCGTCATTAGCAAGTTTTACCAACTCGATCGATTAGTAGTTGAGGGCGGAATGTCGGTATGATATATACAAAATCCATCCGGTCCAGGTCATTGAACCTTTCCGCTAATTATCAATCGTTATAGGGCAAACAGAGTGGGAAGTCGGGCGATACTACGCGACAGAAAGACACAGGGTGGGGATATCACCATGTCACCTCATGCTGCCGATGAGTGCATCGTTGCTAACTTTCTCTAGGTGGGATTAGCATTATACTGCCCATGTAGGTGCTATGTGCTCGGCCTTAGGGTAGCCGTATCCATGGCGTGTGTGAGAGCGCGAATATCACCGCCGCAAACCCCGCGAGGCCTGTACCAGTACCACGTCGATTGTATACCAAAAGACTCGAGCAGACTGTGACCTCGTCGTTATCTGCTTTGCGTTCCGCGACAACATCGAGGATCAACGGAGAGGGCAAGAGGGCAAGAGGAGGCGTTAGAAGAGGACGCTTGGCGAGAACGCGAGAGTCTAAGCCCGTGAGTAACACGACTCATGCTTGCCTGAGCTTTATAGGTGTTTGATGTATCGTGCTGTAGGGGAAGATGAGATCATCACTAAGAGTTATTAAATGTACTTGAGGACGCCCCTCGCCCAAGGCAAGATAATCATCATGCACTTTACAATTTCACTCTTCCATGCCAACATATCAATTTCCCAACTACGCAGTATGACTCGCTTCTCGCGTATAATTAAAGAATGCGCCGTATACCTAACGATATATACGTGATATGTATCTGAGCAAATATGCTTGTAATCAGATATATAAGTATTAGGTGCTCCTGGCCTGGGTCTGGGTCCACACTTGGTAGGTACTTCGTACAATGGTACGTACTGTACAATACCCTGCTAAATACGTACATTAATACTTCGTACTACTACTAGACTACTAGTAATAGGTGCGTACCTACCTGTAGTAATACTATTCTAGTTTATTACATAATCATGTATGTAACCTTGTTACCTTGGACATCTGGAAGTCTTATGTAAGTCCTGGGTAAGGACCTAACCTAGTAGGTACGTGGGCGAAACGGTTTGTTGTCGCGTTTCAATTCTCTCACTCTACACTTTTACTACTTATGTAATTCATTATTAGGTAGTAACCTTGGAACCATCGCGATTAATTTGCGATAGGTTCATCATATTTGCCTGCTTACACAGTTTGACTCTATGTCCCGATATCCGCACTATTCGTTCAGGTCATTGGCTGTTTTCAATCATTTAAATTATCTGATTGATGCCATTTCCTTTTCATCGAAACACTTTGGATTGGTTGATTGACCCGTTGATCCATTGATCCATTGATCCCCATCGATTGATTCCGAAAATCTAGAAAGTGCAGAGGTCCAAAGATCGCCGAGTCGCGCCCTACTTCTCAAGACTCAAGCCTCAAGGATCATGGCTCCAAATGTACGGACACTGAATACCCAACTCTAAAATTCCTTATGCATTATCTACTTGTTTATATTTAGCTATTATTGCAGCTGACAGTTCCAACTACAGTTTCGCCAGAATACGCAAACGCGACGCGGAAACCGAAGCGGATATGTCGAGCATGACGATTTTGAGGGTACGTAATATGTAATGTATCGTTAACAATACTGTTAACCATCGCGTTCCGTATTGACGGTCGATTTCCCTCTTGCAGGTTTGCCCGTTAGACAATGGCGTCAAGAATGGGTCAAGATAGCGCCACCGCAACCCTCTGACACCACCCAAAAGAATGACGTTTGGGCGATTGAACTCCCACATGGCATGCCGAAGGACTCTCATTTACTCCCAACGCATACCCAAGAATTACTGAGGGCCGCTCGCTCTGGAAGATTATACAAACGCCCACCGCCTACCGAGGAAGAAGAGGTCGACCCAGACGCTACCCTGGCCGAGAAACCCGACAAGAAGGACGAAGATCCAAGCACTAAAGGTTATCAAGTCAAGGTATGGAAACAGGTTGCTCGCAATGCCGAGGGATCTACCGTTTCCCATTTGGCCAAGAGGAGGAAAGGCCTTATCACTTTATCCTCGAGCATCCCAGCTGGACCATCGTCTGTGCCTATTATAATGAAAGCTACCGTCCGTCGACTCGACGCCGCTGGTAACCCCTACACACAAGAGATTACCTTAAATGAAGGTCAGCCTATAGATGGAGAAATCATATCGACCACCGTCGTACCAGCGCCCACTGCTGTTGCAAGTGCTGATGCGTCTGCCGCCGCAACACCGGTGAGAAGGCGCCCGCCGCCGCCCAAGAGGAAACCTAAGGGTCCTGGGAGGGGGCGCAAGAAGAAGCTGCCCATGCCCGCGACTACGCGCCCTGAAGTGGCCGTCGCAGGCGTCAATCCTGTTGCTGGGAGCGCTAGTATATGCCTCCCGGAAACTAGGGCAAGTGTGCCTACGATCAAATGCGCATATTCTTTGTCCTTTACTAACCGACTACAGGATATCAAGCCAGGCGATCAATCCGAATCCAAGAACCAGGATAGCGAGATGGCTGATGACGATGAAGGAGACGATGGCGAAGACGATGGCGAGGAAGGAGACGATGGCGACGAGGGGGACGAGGAGGATAGCGAGATGCCCGATGGAGATAGCGGGACGGGTTTCCGGGCCGAAAGCGAAGCCAAGGTCGATTCAAAAGCCGATGCCTCTACTACCTTGAAGGCTCCCTCAACAGTTGCCCAAACAGAGCCCTCCGCCGAGATGACGCTGGTAGACGTTTCAACTGACAGTAGCTTACCACCTGCAAGATTGCCTTCTCCCCCTCCAAGTCTTAACCTACCCCCTCCTCCTGCTCAACCTCCTTTGCCACACGTTACGTTGCATTTTGAAGGGAGCCCGCTCAAAAATGTTGTGGCGGCCACCACCTCGCCAACCGATTCGTCCCCGAAGTTTGTACCGAATGATGGAGAGCCTTTGAATGTTGCTGTTTCGGCTGAAAATGGGATAGCAAATGCATCACTAGAACCAACTTCAACGCCTGTCGAGCCCACCGAACCATTTCCTCCGAGTCGGACGGAAGCAGGCGTAGACGTGGAAATGTCAGGTGTTTCTCACCCCGACCATACAGGCGTCACCAAACATTCCATCTCAACTAATAGCCCGCAATCATCATATGACGCAGCTATTACCAATGTACAGCCAGCTCTTGACATTGCTCAAGTTGAGGACACTCCTACTGCACATTCTCCACCACAGCCCGCAGCTGCGACAGAAACCCCAAGCATCCTACGTTCGAGTGAAGAGGACGTTGTCGAGATGTCTATGAATGCAGAGGCAAACGAAAAGCCTCCAGAGCCAGGCGTGACATCGGCACATGTGGATATCTCGTTAACGCCAAAACTCATCGACACCAAAGTACAGCCTGCCACGACTGATCGAGTAGAAGAGAATGAGCCTGAAAGCCCCGATTTGTTCAGCGGGTTGGAAGCAGCCTTAAATCAACAAGGCGGGCCGGAAGAGGCATCGGTACCAGAGACCAAGACGGATGTCTAAAACGGAGTGATGGGCCTTGATAGAAGTATTGGATTATACCGGGAACAGATATGGTTGAAAAAACAAGTAATCTTTGTACACAATAACACGGTTTGGCCCAGGAATGGATGTGTGAGATGTTAATGATACTTGGGTATCCTCGTCCTGATAGTTGGAAGCAAGGTACACCCACCTATTTATCATACTTATAGGTATCGACGCACAGTTTAACAATCACATGGCTACTGGAATATTATTGACTAGGTATCCCAAGAGAAATGCAGGATAGTATTGTTTTGAAGATTTCAGGTATCAAGAAAAAAACGGTGATGTCGACTCTGTTCTCCTAGTTATGTACGATGCACTTAGAGTGGGTAGTTTACAGATGCATGCATGTGTGGATGTAAGTACCTGTTATATGTATACATTGATATATGAGGGGAGGCACCGACGAATAGGTAATATACGCATATCCAGTTTATGTAGCAGCCGCTCAGTATCTGTATAGGCAGGTACATAGAAACAAATAGACGGATAGTTGCATACTCTACTCTCAGGGTTAGTAGACGATACACGTCCACGGTATCCATCCATTTCAACCGATTTCCCCTCGCCTACTCTTCACGTCCGAAATATCAATTTACTTACTTGGAAGAAATACCTAAATAAATGAATTCAAGTCGCTGCCAGCGAAAGACTTTCAGCAGGTGGCGAATTTACCAGATCAAAGTTGAGGTGATTTTCGTTACGAATAGATACATCTAACCTCGAAGTTGTCGACGGTGACCAACATCGATCAACCTCCCGCAAATATATATACACATTACCTATGAGTGTATATGCAGGTCCTTCCATGTCCAAGTACAAGAAAACGCCTAAAACACCATCGCCAATGCAACATGACCCGTTGTCCCGTTGTCCCGATCAACCCAATTTCCGAGGTTTCAGCTACTGATAAAATATAAATATGCGGCGGGTGAAATGAAGTAGAGACTGCCCTTGTCCGCTAAGAAACATCCGGGAGCACGGCAGTTCTCGCCAACAAACCATGGCAGTGATAGTCAGTCAGGTCATACTTTTCTTACTCGTCCATCTTCCTAATTTTCAGTTTTCTGCTCTCTTTCTACCTTCTCGAGAGCGGCCGTGAGCTGCTCCTCCTCTGCCTTGCGTTTCATTTCCTCAAGATACTGAGCATATCGAGACTTTTTGTTGTGAATACCGCACTCTGATTTGGCTTGGCCTTTCCACCGGCCGGCCCTCTCATCCTCGCCTGCTGAGACTGGGGATGTCGAGTGCCAGTCGCCAACGGACTTGTACCCTCTGTCTAGGAGTTCATTATAAGGGACATGGTTCTCTGTGATATACTCCTTAACCTGGGAGAAGGTCCAGTCTACTAGCGGGTTAATCTTGACGATTCCCGTCTCTTCGTCCACCTCGAGGACACCAATCTTGTCACGTTCGCCTCCCTGAGAACGCCTTCGACCGGTGAGGACGGCAGCCACATGTAGCTCCGAATAAGCTCTCTGTTGTGGCTCGACCTTAGCAATCCAGTCGTACAGCTCCGCCGCCGCGTCATAGAGCCCTGCGCCGTACCTCTCTTCGAACTCTGCGGTGGTGCTGACATCCTTTGGTCTATACGTGTGGATGCGGACGTTCGGGTACCTCTCCCTGACTCTCTCAACCAGGGCGTACGTCTCCTTGAAGTGATAAAGCGTGTCTAGGAAGATGAGGTCGACGGGCGAAGACCCTGGCGATTCATCCTCGATTTTAGAAAGCATATCCGTGGATACCAGGCCGGTAAGACCGAAGGCAGTTGATTGGAATAGATTAGGGAAGCAGGCTTTGACGAAGCGCAGCCTATCCATGGCAGACATCTTTTCCAATTGTTGGTTGAGATGCTTCACGTGCGGTCGCGTGAGTGTTACTTGAGGAAGCTCGCTCGATGATCCTGCGGTTGACGAAGTTCCCGAGACATATCCCGATTCTAGATCGGTAACCGGCAGTAGGTTTTTGGGGGCGAAGCGCGGGGACGATGAGCTCGAGGACGGCTCGGCGGATGATGACGGCTCCATCTTTCAGAGGGTTGTGTGCGTGTATGTGTGTTCAAGCTTTCTCGACTGGCCAAGTAGAAGTTGAGCCGAGGAAGTAAAGGGGTATGAGTGTGAGCGTGGTTAGAATGAGCTACTGGTGCGGCCGATGGTGCTGGGAGTAGCCGGAGAGCGGTTGTGCTAAGCTCAGAGATGACGACGGGAGCAGGGGCAAGAAGGAAAAATGACAATGGACTTGAAGAAACCAGGATGGGGAAGTGTGTCAGAGGTGTTGTTCGAGTTATAAGAGGGTAAAGAGAGAAGCCCGTCGTCCGACATGGTAGACAACTAACTTGATACCTACTTCCATACTCTGCTACGTAGGATATGCTAATCAAAACGGTTACTAAAGCATAACTTACATGCTTTTCCCCAGAAAATACATGACTAATCCGGTTCTCGGGACATATGTTGACCAAAGGAACCGGGTTTGGGTTGCTGTCAAGTTATTACATATGGGGCTGGGGGGTATTGCGCGATCAGCTTAAACGAGATATTGCAGGCGATAGGTCGTAGCTTGAAGCGTCAAACCATCTTAGAAATTTTAGAGACCGATCACGACATCGGCGCTAGTATAGTCGTAACAACAAAGCCGTCCGACTGATTGGCTGAGCACTAGGGACTGTTTCTGAAGCAGGCAAAACTGCAAGGGGATTCCGATGCTAGGTAGGCACCACATTTCGATAATAATACCATCCCTTTTCAATTTGGATGAAGAGCTGAATCCTGAGACCTGAGACTTCAAAGAGGCTGTTGCTTGTAGGGTTTCTCGAGTTTCCTTCGAACGCCACTACTGGGGAATTGACAATGCCTCTTGTAATGATGACATTGTAGTGATAACATAATCAAGTACCTTGTGTTGTACCCAACGAGGCCATGCTGGCAGGCTGGTTGAAATAGATGCCAAATGTTTACTTTGAAGCCGACAATGCTCTAAAGGGTCTATAGATTGGATGTTAGATATGACCCCCACCGGCAGCGTGCTATGAAAAGTCCTTGAGCATTGTCAATGTAATCTACGGACAACACCTTGCTACGTGAAATTCGCGTCGTAGTATTTGCCTACCTAGTAGGTATATCTAGATTCTAGGTAGGTATATCCAGTCTGCTTGATTATCGTTGCCTGTTCCATTCTTGGACACTATTGGCAGATTCCCTCCAGATTCCCTCGTACTGTGTAATAAGCAGACGCTTGATTTCTAAGTCTGACAATGAGACAATGAGGGCGGAAGGCGAAATGTCGTGATTGCTAGACTATATTGCGATTCGATAGCGGTTGTCGGAGGGTTGGAAAATGAACTCTCTTCTTTTTTCCTTTTCCTTTTTTTTTTCCAAAAATAAGAAAAACTTTATGGAAAACACTTCAACACAGAGGAAGTTTCGATGGATCCGGGTCTCGGTATTGAGGTTGGGATGTTGCAATGGTTGAGAAGAGCCGCTTGGACGGTTGATCGGGACCGATAACCGTCCGTAGATGATCTGCATTAAGCGGCTATTAGGTACCTAGGACCTAGGCAGCTAGGGCACCCTGCCATGTTGCCATGCAGCAGCCATCCAAATGCGACGGATGCTGCTGGTACCTACCTACCTTTAAGGTATGTACATAGTTACATACACTAGTTTACTATTATATTTGAATACCTAGTAATTAAGAAATACCCATAATTTCAATTTGACATACAGATTCTGGGGAACGTGCCAGTCTTATTTGTAGTGTAGTGTATTAGTGTAGATGTACCTAGTATACCTATACAAAGCATAGTATATTATATACTATATGCCCAAATGCTTTCTTGTTTTTATACTTTAATTATTTCATCATTTCCGGTCTGACTATTTTAGGTCAATTTAGACGTTCACTTGATTAATTGCAACTAGCCCGAGTCCTTAGCACTTTCCTTTCCTTTTCACTTCCAACATGCACAAACCTACCTAATAAGTACATAATAGTACAAACCTACCTTACCTAATAGGTAGTATAACATTGAACTTTGATGCTCTAACCGTTAAAAACCAGTGGGTCCCGAAAATTCACCTTCTAATAATACTGCTCATCTCAACGCTGCTTCCTACTTCGTAGGTATATTCAAAACTCCAGTGTTAAAAGTCGCTGAGCTGTAGACCAATGATATCCTTGGCTGAGACCCAGCCATCAGGAACCTTCCCCACACTAAGTCGAGGTAAGAGCTAAGAGAAAGAGAAAGAGTGAAGAGGAAAAAAAAAACACCCCGCGCAATATGCGTTCCTTTCTACAAGAGAGGGGACCTCAATCTACCTAAGTCTCTAAGAAAATCCAATACGATCCAATACGACTCAATATAATTCAATTCCTCCTGCAACGGACCTCAAGACATCAAAAAGGCTTTGAATCAAATCTCCCAGAGCTATTGTTGCCTATTTTGTTGTGTTTCCTTTCCTTTTCCTTTCTTTTTATACTATATCAATCAATATCGTCTATAAAGGTGATCTTGCTTCCCACATAAATCCGTCACCGTCACCGTCACCATGGCCGCCGATGACAGTCCTTCAAAGCAGAATTCGGGCCGACCGCAGTTGTCCTCTATGAGAACCAGTTCTTATCTCAAAGAGCACCAGCAGTATCGACCACCTAAACATTTAGATAGTCATTTCGGCATTGATACAGTTGTTGAAGATCTTCAGGGATCTAGAATATCCCCTCCTAAGTCCTTTAGCCCTTTTCATGGTGTGCCCTCCAAAGACGAGCCACCGCGCATCCTCGAAGGCGCCAATCATGATTTCACTCATCCCAACTGCGCTCCCACGCGAGGCGCCAGGTCCGATCGACTTGTTGCTACCTTGATTTACAAGTCTACCCCTCCTCGTGCGCCTAATGCCGTTCCCTCTCCGCGATTTCCCCCTTCTAATTCCGACATTCCCGCTAACCTCGCCCCTACGACCAATATTGAATCGTTTCCCTTGGAGCCTCCTGTCGCTGCCGAACCCGAACCTCTTGATCATCTGTATGGTTCATATATATCCCCTTTGTGCATCACATCCTTCCTCCATCTGATGTCAACATTTCCCCTGCCTCGAGGCGCCGAAGAAATCACATCCTCTCACCGTTGTCTGGACGACCCAGAGCACCCCCTTGTTGTCGAGTTGACATTGTCCCCGGCACCATCCCCAAGCTATCTGTCGTTAGCAGACCTCCGGAAACATGAGCTCATATATCGATTCGAGCGTGAGTGGAATGTTGACGTCGCATTGCAACGCGACACCTTGTGGAGGCGATACCCACGCCTGGTTGTCTTTGATATGGACAGCACCTTGATCACGCAAGAGGTAATCGATCTGCTCGCCGCGACTATTACAGACCCCCCGGACCTGGCCGCCAAAGTTGCGGATATAACGCACCGGGCAATGCTAGGAGAGCTGGAATTCGACGCCGCCTTTCGGGAACGTGTTGCCTTGCTCAAAGGACTTCCCGAGACAATCTTTGAACAACTGCGGTCGGTCCTTAATGTGACAAAGGGGGTTCGCGAATTAATAAGGGCTTTTAAGAAACTGGGTATTAAAACTGCCGTGTTGTCGGGGGGCTTCTTGCCACTGACGCACTGGCTTGCCGGTGAATTGGGAATCGACCATGCGCATGCGAACGAGGTCAGAGTCGATGCCTCTGGGCGGCTGACTGGTGAGGTGAAAGGACACATCGTAGGTAGAGAGCGCAAGCAAGAACTTCTCCTTGAAATTGCCAAGAACGAAGGAATCGCGCTCGAACAAGTCGTGGCCGTTGGTGACGGTGCCAACGACCTATTAATGCTGGAAACGGCTGGTTTGGGCGTGGCATGGAACGCAAAACCGAGAGTGCAGTTGGAGGCTGGCGCACGACTCAACGGCGATACATTGGCCGACTTGTTATACTTATTTGGTCTCACGAGCGAAGAGGTGGATCAGCTGACAGCGTGAGCCTGCACAGGAGGAGGTAGGTACGCCTACCAGATGTTGTGACGTAAACATGTGTAGCTTTCGCCTTTCCTGGTACCTCCAGTGCCCGGGCTATCGAGAAGCGTTTTACGAAGCCGTGGCTTCCTTATTCAGTAACTTGGTTTGACGGAAGTATAGCTTGAGAAGATTTCTAATTCGAGGGTTCTCGGTCTCACAGCACTAGGTTTTCGCGATGGAGACGTAGGTTATTACTTGCTAGCACGCCTGTCCTAGCTCCAATGTCCGAATAACACGGCGTAATACACACACACACACACACACACGAAGCTACCTATCCTTAGGTAGTGATTGCGTATTTCAAAATGTAGGAGAGCCTCGTTCTGTTAGGTACAGACAGCGCACAATTGGGTTGTACTTTTGTGGCCGGATAATGTAAGGGGCGGCGCAGTCAACACCAGTAGTAATGCTTGTTTCGAGTTATATACAGTAGGATAGGGGATATCCCTCACTCCTGCAATTGCTGCGGCGCAAGAAGCAACTAGGAGCCCTTCTCAAAGCAAAATCTTCTAATAACCGTCTTTACCCCATTTATTGTACTGATCATGGAGTTTCTATAAAGGATAAGTTAGTGAAGGTCGCCGGATTTTGTTGTACATGGTTATCTCTAGATTCATAATATTGTACAGAGGAGTACAAAGAAGGAAAATGCAAGAGGATTAGACAAACGGAAACATAACAGCAGGAAAATAAAGATTGGATTGGGTGATCGTTGAACGCCCTACTATCACTGCTTCTGAGGGCAAATCGTGACATGATTTCAAGACGGCCAGAAACTGCTGCTATAGAGTAGCGTACCTTGGGTAAGTTCACGTTGGGGACGACGACGACGTTGACGGCGCTGGGAGCATCCTTGGGAGCGGCATCCGGGTCACCACCGGGATGGTATCGGTATTTGCCTTCGGTTGCGCCGGTTTCCCACGGCATGCCGGATTTGGCCAGACCAATAGGTGCTTCGGAGGTCGAATGAGTAGGAGTGCGGCCTGCGCAAGTGTAAAGTCAGATTATCAAAGTGTAGGAAGATGAGGTGGAAAGTGGAAGAGGGGGAGGGGGAGGGGAAGGCCGAGTTGCCCTCATCGTAGGTATACGCGACATGGATACACGATGACACCTTGGAGGCCATACCGAAGTAAAGACCAGCACCACCCAAAGCAAGAACCATGACGCCACCCAAAATCTGCGTGCGACAAGTCGAGTCAGCAACCATTTCTCCTGCATGTTGTCTAATATCCCGTTCTGCTCTCGCCGCATAAAACGAGAGTGAATCATTCACTGCATATGCGTATGGACGTATATGCATGCTTATTCTCTCTCTATGAAAAGAGATGCTTGTATATATATATTCGCGGTTGGATTTTCGGATATGACGTACCATCAACTCGGGATTGCGTTTCGTCTCCTCTTTGAGAGCCGGGTCGCTAGATAACCGGCGGACAGTAGTAGAGAAAGTCCTTTGGGATAAGGCTCGTCGGGCGATGATGGAGGCCATGATGATTTACAGTATCAGTATCGTAGGTATCGTAGATATCGTACGTCTAGCGTATTCCTGTGTCGTGTTGGATATTGAGGGTTTGCGGATTTGCCGGTTTTGAGGAAGTTTCGCTTCAATAGAAGATTCAACGTCGTACGATGGGGTTGGTTTGGTGGTTCTAATCGAGTACATTGGCCAATCAGGAAATAGAAATTCATGGCAAGGTTTTTTTTATACCTCGTTTTTGAGGCAACACCTTTAGATTTAGCATGGGTGGTCCAAGTGGGCATACGATGTATGTAGGACCTAGGTACTATCTGCGTCATCAACCAAGTTAGCGGCTTAGGTATTACATATGCTGTACTTAGGTACGACGTAGGTACTACCTAGTATCCGTAATACCTACCTAGTACTACTTCGTACTACTACTGGGTACATAATACTACAGGTACTAGCCTAGCTAGGTAGTAAGTACATATAGTACATAATATCAGTAAATCTTTTAAAACTTATGCAACACTCAGACCTATGTACAATCCTATGTACAGCATACATAATTAATATAAACTTTAATAATAATACCACTCTGCCACTTTGGATTCATCTACATAATTGGGGATATTTTATGCAAGACAAGGACACGACAAGCCCCCTTTCAGCATTGAAACACCGATGTCGTCTTTTTCTCACTTGCTGCATCATCTCAGCTCTCTCGCGACGACCGCGAATTTTGCGGGTCATCACAACTCATTCGACATCATACTACCAACTCGATCCTAATCGACCGACTGTCCTTCCTTTTAGTTTTCACCTTCAGTTTTCTCTTTGACGTGTAGTCTTCTTCTTCTTCTTCTTTTAATAACCCGACTGCCTGCGTCGCTCACAACTGCTGTGCAGATACCCCAGAAATGCCATACAATCAATCTCCCGGCACCCACCGCTAAAACCACAATTGTTCACGGCCTCTTAACCCTCAAACAGCAAACTCTCAACTACCTTCAATATCAAAACCGACATCCAATTCGTCTTTCAAACTCTTAACGCTCTCTTCAGTCACATAATTAATACTTGTTACTCTCTCTTTACTATCCGTACTGCACCATCTCGTAGTTGCGTTCGCTCGTTTCGCTTTCCCACTTTCTCTACGAATAGATCAACTCTACTACCTTTGGTGACGGTGTCGAGATTCCCATTGTGGCCTAGTCACGATATTGAGGAGAACAATTGTATGAGAACTGAACATAACAAGGAAATAGAAAAGGGAATACATATTGGTACAAAAGCATTGTCTTGACAATGGCCGCTAACCAGCCATCAGAGAGTCCCATCTCTCCAGAGGATGGCATCGACAGTTTTCCCAAACCTAAGTTTCCTACAGGCCCTCCCAGTATCATCTCGTCGAGAATGACTGACATCGCGTCCGAAGACGGCGACGCTGCCACTCAAGAACAAACAAGAGCGAATGGAAGCCAGAGAAGGAGTCTTCGCGCATCCGAGTCTCGCCCTGGAACCGCGAGAACTGGCATGTCTTCATCACGTGGTGCTTGGTCGCAAGGAACTCCTATGAGGAAAGCTTTGCAAAGAGGAAGTCTGACTGGTAGTATTAATAGTGGCCGCCCCGCTAGCTCTACAAGTCGAAGCCACGTTCCCTTGACTTCGCATGCATTCTTTCACCCTATGAGCTCTCAGAAGTTGCAAGCCCAACGAGGCGCATCACGTCCCGCCACAGGAATCCAGCGCCGGCCAAGCATCGAAGACCTGCCAGATGAGGATCAGTCTCATATCGCGCCACCACCGCAGGGCGCAACTATATCTAGACCCGTAGCTCACCTAGTCCGCCACATGACTGACGAGGGTGACGCTCAACCACCTCCGTCCAGAGGCACCGAGGCGACGGAACCGTACGATCGCATTACTGCCACCACGAGCCCGACTCGCGGCCACTATCCTGCGGGTAGCGTTAGCGAAAGCGTGCGCCCATTGCAACGCAAGAAAGCCGAAGAGAAAGGTCTCAGTCTAGATGTGGGCAAATCCAAGGCTTACGGCGGAGGAAGCGGGAATCTGCCAAGTCCTGTCAAATCGCCGCGCTCTTTTAGATCAAGCCTCTTCCTGCCGAGCAAGGGCGAATCCACGGCCACTCCTGCTAATCGCAACACGCATGGTGCCGAGAAGCTTTCTTCGGGCGCGTCCTCGCCCCAGTTCACGCCCTCCGCCGCCGGTGCTCCTGCCGCCGAGGTCAAGACCAAGGCAGCCAAAGAGAAGATGCCTACTAATGGTCATAACCACGAGTATTTCGAGGGCAATACTGTATTTTGCGTCGGCGGCCGCCTCCAGAATACGCGTCATCGGCCAATCAATATCGCTACCGGCTTTTTTGTCGTCCTTCCAGCTATTCTTTTCTTTGCATTTTCTGCCTCTTACTTGTGGCATCATGTTTCGCCTGCCATCCCTGTCTTCTTCGCTTACCTATTCTATATCTGCATCTCGTCGTTCCTGCACGCTTCAGGCTCAGACCCGGGAGTGAGTTGGGGCGTTCAGAGATATCCCTCTGCAGTGGTGCTAACCTTGTGTTTAGATCTTGCCTCGTAATATACATCAATTCCCGCCAGTGGATGAGCATGAGGATCCCTTGCGTTTAGCCCCGCCGACGAACGACTGGACTCTTATCAAATCCGCCGAATCAAGTACTGCGGCAATGGAAGTGCCGACAAAGTATTGCAAGACCTGCAACATATGGCGTCCTCCTAGAGCTCACCATTGCCGCCTGTGTGATAATTGCGTCGAAACTCAAGACCACCACTGTGTTTGGATTAATAATTGTGTGGGGAGACGCAATTATCGATACTTCTTCACCTTTCTAACCTCGGCCACCCTCCTTTCGATCTATCTGATTGCTGCGTCTCTTGCCCAAGTGCTAGTCTTCTCAAACGAAGAGAATATTTCTTTCGGGGAAGCTGTCGGCCATTTTCGGGTTCCCTTTGCCATGGTAATTTACGGTTTATTGGGCTTTATGTACCCGGCTGCCCTCATGGGATATCATCTTTTCCTCATGGGCAGGGGCGAAACAACCAGAGAGTTCTTAAATTCTCACAAATTCTTGAAGAAGGAACGGTACCGAGCCTTCACCCAAGGAAGCATTTGGAAAAATTGGATCGTTGTGTTGTGCCGACCGCGGCCGCCGACATACTACCGGTTCAAGTATCGGTTTGAAGAAGGAGACCAGCGATTTGGCGAGCGACGGAACGCACAAAGAAGCAATTCCTCAAGAGACGGGCAGGATATGGAGATGCAAAATGTGCTAGGCCCCACTACAGGTTTTTCGGGGCCCACGGCTCTGCGCAACCTCACTGCAAGTACACGATGAGACGTTATCTGCTAGTCTCTATATCTTGCTCCGCCAGCTAGTAATTGGCGCCCTCTGGTCGTTATTGTATGCCTCTTTCACGTCATCTCTGGGACATGCATACCAATAACTAATCAACAACCTTGCCATTCTGTACAAATACTCTTGCGAGGATTGAGGGTAAGATGTGTGATCCAGCGGCGCTTGGGTCTTAGATATTCGGGTTTGGTGAAACGGAACAGGTACGGTGCAGTAGGAAGTAAGGATCAGAAGGGAATAAATGCCATGTCTAAATGATTCTACGGCGACAGGGGAAGGGGTGGATGTTCGTCCCTTATTACTTTGGAGATATAGCTCTCTCAAAGGTAGAGCGTTGATAGCCAGGTTCGATGTCCAAGATGGTCAAGTATGATTGCTGTACAGGACAGATGACTACCTAGATAGCTAACGCTACCGATAAATTCACTTCGCTAGCGAAACGGAAGATGTGCAATGAAGATTATCAGGTCTTTTAGCTACAATGGCATTGTCGGCTAGAATTCGTTTGTGCTTGGCTGCCTTGACACATGACAGCAAATCCAATCCGAATCCGCTACCGCTACTGCTCAAGATACCTATAGTCTTACATATCATTGACTTGTAGGTAGACGTGAAGATGTTGGTTTATATAAGTAACTTTTCCACACATGCCCAACGTTTCCCCCTTTTCCCTGTTACATATTATTAATGTACCCACATACCTAGTACTGCGTAGGAGGTAGGTAATAGGTATAGATTGTGTATAGCAATATTATATACGTACTAAGATGTATTCATGGTGTACAGATACTTATACACTCATACGAAGTAGCACCTGCCTAGATACGGTTAGGCGCTATATGTCAGTTTACCACCTACTGCTTTTCCCGAATCTTAAAAACTGAAGTACTTCAATACTATGTACTATGGTCTGATGGGTAAGAATTAACACGCTGTCAGGTACCAGTGGGGCTTGTAGAGACGAAATCCCATACTAATTCAATGATAAAATGTCCAAACGAATCCCACAGGTACTTACACATCTCAGGCAGATTTCGACGATTTTAATTGTAGCTAAAAGCCCCATTAAATCTACTCAAAGCTAGATCATCAAGGGTCCCCAGCCGAAACAATACCTGACAGTGTGTTAATTCTTTCCCATTAGACCATAGTAGGTACTATCTAGTGTGTACTAGTACTACAAAGGTACTGTACCACAAACATTCAGGTTGACATTATGTAATATTGATAGATCATAGGAGTACTTATCCATGTAGCCCCAGTATCTACTAGCAGGTACAAGCCTGCTAGGTACTACATAATCTATCCAAGTACTTCCAAGTACATTCGTGATGTAGTGTATGCTACATACTACTTAGTAGATACAATACTTTACCTACCTAGTAGGTGCTCTAACACTGCTTAGCTTCTCGTGACAAATTTTTTGGTGTTTTTCCCACCTCTTCTCTTTATATGTTTTATTTTCCCTCCTTTCTTCTTTCAAGTTACAGAACTTTGATTTCTATCACATTTCTAGATTTTTGTTCTTACCTTTTTTTTTTTTAAAAAAAAAACATCGAAATTGTGCCTGTAGACGGCGCCGTCTGCGTAGATTCGTTTTTTTCCTTTACCCTCTTCTCCACCTAGAGGAAGTTTTCGAAGATGGGTCAGCCATCGTTTCAGGCTTCAAATGCCATCATATACCTCACATATGGAGCTTTCCTGTATGCTAGTCATCTGGGTTATTTACGCAGTATTCCGCCTTGGCTCAAGCTTATCATGCATTTGTAGATTATTGGGAACTGGCTTGGCCTGGAAGATGAGACATCAATCCAAATCAGAATTCCTTGCAGGAAATAGAACCCAGTCTGGTCAGAAATCCACATCCACATCCACATATCATATATCATATATCATATATGAAGGCTAGATACTTTAGCATCTTCGACCGGTGGATGGCTCAGCGCTCTTGCCACCCGTTTTCTAGTATTCCCATATACACACGCAAGACATAAGATGCTAACACTCTGCAGCTTTTCCCTTGGCCTTGAATTTCATCGCTGCTGGTGAGTAGGAAAACCGATATCGGGGCTTCGGCCAATGGCCTTCCAAGGATCAAGAGCGGTAGCACCCATGAATCAACCTGATCATATTCCAAGCCTCGAAACTTCTCTCTCCGCATTGCGGCACGTATGAGAGTCTGATAAACCACCCTACCATGCAGCGAGAATTTGGGACTAGAGTACGGGTTGCGTAACTGACAAGTAGGTTTGTGCCCATGTACGACAAGTCTCCTCCCTCTGCAGCGCTCTCCTGAGTTCTGCTGCAGAGGGTAGGTAGATTGCGGCTCACTACGGGCGCTGAATTGAAGCAGTTCTCTGGGATCCAACCTCGCCATTCTGTCTCCAGATGGCTGCGGGGAGATCCTTGGGGATTCTGTGTAGATGAAGCTGAGATTGTACCGTAATTACTCGATCAAGTTAATGCTTGCGTGGGAAATGTGCTGCCGCTCCGATCGCCCCCCCTTCCCCCATCCTCCCCTTTGGATTTATGAATATACTGACCTTCGATGCTAATATTTCCAGCTATGGGTTCGGGTATTTTATTCTCTTATCCTCAACTCGCCACCCTTGCTGGCATCCAGGGAGTGATTGTCTATGCTATCGCATCAGCCTGCCCATTGTTGATCTTCGCAGCTCTTGCACCCATCATCCGCCGGAAGTGCCCGGAGGGTTTCGTACTCACAGAGTGGACGAGACAACGGTATGGCGTAGTGACGGCACTCTACCTAGGTGCCCTGACCCTCCTTACGCTATTTCTATACATGGTAGCTGAGCTTTCTGCGATTGGTCAAGTTGTCGAGGCATTGACCGGACTAGATGGCCTTCCGGTTGTCATCGTCGAATGCATCGTCACGACAATTTATACATGTAACTCACTCCTTTGTTTTGGACATTTCGTACAAATGATGAGAGAAATATGCTAACGATGGCAATAACAATATAATAGCTCTCGGTGGCTTCAAAATCTCTTTCATCACTGATAATATCCAAGGCGCCATGATCTGTTGCCTGATTTTGATAGCGACCATCACCATCGGCGCTAAAACAGAGATAAAGCGAGAACTGATTGTCGATTCAGGCCTTCTCAATCCTAGCCTTGTAGGATGGCAGCTCATCTACATATTGCCTGTTGCCGTCCTCACAAACGACTTCTTCCTTGCCAATTTCTGGCTTCGTGCTTTTGCTTCTCGGACCGACAAAGATCTCTGGATCGGTGTTTCGGTGGCTATGATTGTTATCCTAATCGTCCTGACATTGGTTGGCTGCACTGGCCTGATCGCTGTCTGGTCGGGTGCTTTTGCTCCAGATGGCGACGGGTCTGTTGCTTTCTTCCTCTTGCTTGAGCAGCTACCGAACTGGGTTGTGGGGGTCGTCTTAGTAATGTCTGTGTGTCTGAGCACTGCCGCTTTCGATAGTTTGCAATCGGCTATGGTATCATCTGCCTCTAACGACATCTTTCGCAATCGCCTCAATATCTGGTGGATTCGTGGCGCCGTTATACTGATTATCTTCCCGGTCGTGGTGCTTGCATTGAAGGCTCCAAGCATCTTGCAAATCTACTTGATATCCGACCTTCTTTCCGCTGCCACAATCCCGGTACTGATGCTTGGGTTATCGGACCACTTCTACTGGTGGCGGGGATTCGATGTCTTGGTTGGGGGGCTAGGCGGAATATTGACAGTCTTTATCTTCGGAACTATATACTACGGTGACACACAACTAGGTGGCGAGCTCATCCTCCTAGAGCAGGGGCTATACACTGGAGACTGGGGCGCGTTTGGAGCTTTTGTCGCAGCACCTGTTGGGGGTTTGCTCTGGGGTTTCGGCGCGATGGCATTGAGATTGGCGGTCCAGCTAATCCAATCCAAAGTGCGCGGTACCCGGTTCGATGCGCTCGATCACCCTACGATCATAGTACAGTCGGAAGATTTCGATGCCTTCGCTTCGGCAAGAGAGGAGGCGACCACAACCAAGATCATTGGCAAATTTTTCTAGATTGCCTCGTAGGGTGTAGGAAAGAATTGAGAGCCAGTAGAGTGAAACAGTGCTGGCATCATCCGAATGGACAGGAAAACCGGATAGAGGGTGTAATTAGGACGAAAAGGTTGAGGGGATCGAGACTTAATGATGGATACCAACGGAGGAAACGTCGAGCCTACCGTACAGACCAGATACTCGAGACACCTAATCACAATATATTTGCGATTGTCCACTGAACCTTTCACTGCCATGTGGATTAGATAATCAAATAGTAGTCCAATACAAGGTCCTATGGTACAACTTCATCACATCCTCTCGTCGACCTCACACTCGAATTCTCCTATCTAGCCCGAGACCCGAAACCTGTTGCTAAGATATCGTAATCTTCTATATGCTGTATCATAGACTCGTAAGTCGTCTCAGGTATCGTGCCCCAGATCTTCCAAGGGCCGGCCTGGTAGGTGATGGGGTGTACAGAGGACTGCATGACGATGTGCTCAACCATGTGACGCACGCGCTCGCTTCCGTTGATCAGAACGCCACCTTTCGAGTCGTCATAGCGGGCTATACGTTGGACACTGGCAATGCTGACGATGGCTTGCTTGACCAAAGACCCGTCGTTGGTGACGGGCTGAAAGGCAATCTTCCAGTCGGCTAGTCGCGGATAGCGCCAGAACTTCTCGTAGCAAACGAGCTCCCACTTGGAGCTCACATCCCTCGGGCGGCTATCTATGGCGCCTGCGAGGGTTTGGTATAGCTCTTGTGTGCAGATGGATCGCAGAGTCTCCTTGTCGCCAGCAGCCATAGCTTTGGACATCTGAATATGCAGCGCCTTTGCAGCAGGCACAGCGGCGGATTTCCCGGCCTGGAAGCGCGGCCTGCTGAACTTGGATTTATCCATTGACATGAATTTCATGGATACCAGTGTCCGCAGATCTAGGATTCGAATCTTGAGAACTAGCCATAGCATATGAAAAAACTTTCTCGGATCTCGTGGAAATCGCCATAGGGGTGGAACCACGAAAGATCCTATAAACGCAGAGAAAGACAAGTTTCAATTAGCGACTGCGCAAGTCCATATATAGTATATGAATCGACCGATGGAAACGAGTGTGTAAAGGGGGACGGGGGCGCAATCGGAAACTGACTGGGGATTAATAAGCTTAGAATGGGCGCACGCGGCTTCTCGTTTCCCGTCCCTCTTTTCCATGAGTTTTTAGCAAAGGGCGATGCTGTGCTAAAGTCGTAACGGAAACTAGAGAGGACTGGCGGTGGTGTTCGCGATCGCAATCTCAATGAGGAAAGTAATCGTGGCCGCAACAGGCGCATGAGGTCGGCCATGGCGTTGGTGATTGCCTACTTATGGAGGGGTAGGATCGAGGTAGAGTCGAGGTAAAATCGAGATAAGAGTAGACGCAATGAAGCGCCTTTGAATGAGAGGTATCTATTTCAACTCCCTATGATAGTGTCTTGACCATACCAGCCCCAGCTCTTCGTTTCCGAACATCAAATATTCGACGCTCTACGGCGCGTCGCCTTTCGGATGTACATGTATATATGTATGTATGTATGTGCAGGATAGAAGAAGTCAAAGATAGTCGAATAAAAAATTCAAGTGGGTCGAAATGGGGACTGGAATTGGTCAGAGCTCGCAGTCCGATTCACGAGGCTATACCTAGTGTAGTAAGGTGCCCAATAGTATACCTGCTACTACTTCGTACTAGGTAGTATTATAATACATAGGATTTGATAGAGATAACCGGAGATAACTGAAGTGAGCTAACCTGTTTTGGTATTAATCCATAGGCACAGCTAGGTACCTATCCGCATTCTGGGTCTCAATTAAGTATTAATATATTAATACCTAAGAGCCTAAGAGGAGAGAAAGAGGAATGAAACCTTGAAGGAATGCAAGAGGAAAGAGAGCCCGGATACGTCAATTAGAGTTTTAGGGGTGCTTCGTAGTATGAGTAATATGACCTCACAGGCCACATTTCCCATTTATCACTAGTAGTACGAAGTAATAATCTCCCGGACCTACACCTACACCTACACCTACACCTACTTACGCTTATATCTACGCAACGTATGCGACACCGATATCATCAAAATCATCCATGGATACTTTTTATTAAATCACACCTATACTTCGTACAGCATACACACATCCGGACTTCACTGCGTTCAACCACCACTTCCTATGGCCAACCCGACCCGACGACGAAGACTGGGACGACCGATTGATCAGACACAGCCTATTCACTCGAGCCATCTTCGGGAGGCTCCTTGAATGGCCAGACCACTGCCCGCCTCGTCATCTTCCTCCCCCCCTAGCTCCATCAATGGCAACACCAAACCTCACGCCCCCGTCGTAGCCGTCTCCCTCTTACAGCCTCGTGTTGCCGTCGCGCTCGGCATCCCCAAGAGCTGGTACTTGACGCTCTCGGCTTGTCGTCTTCTGTCCATCGTTCCGCCTATATTTTGGGGTATCCGTTTCACATTACGTTTTCTCCTCGCCGACCTGTTACGCCTATCCGATCACCGAGATCATGACCATGATATTACCACCACCACCACCTTCTCCTTGAGGTTGACGGAGACCGCCCTGGCTATCATTTGGGTATGTCGCCTTCCCTACCGCTATTTTCCTGCCAATTTGTCGTTCTTGTTCTTGCTTCGTTAACCCTAGTTCAGTGTTGCGCCTCGGCCTATCTCGCCTTCTTCTTCACCGATTGCCTCATGTCGCGATGGCTCATCAACTACACCCCGCAAGCGACGGTCGTACGCCTCTTAACTATCAGTTGCGCCTTCGCCTACTTAACCTCCTGGGTCGTGTATCTGACCGGCGGTTCTCACGACCCGGGCCTACTGCTACCGGCATGGATTGGTATTGCTACTATTCTGACCACCTGCTACCACTTTACACAACGGAAGATTAAGATCCGGAAAGAGACATTTGCTAGCATTAGCGTCTTCTCCATCGCGAGTTTCATTAGCATGGTTGCCTTGTTGTTCCACTCGCATTTGACCAGGGTCGGATATCAGAATGTACCTCTGGTCGCTCTGACCAAGCGTGTGTGTCAAATTGCATGCCAAATTCTTTTTCGCGTCCTTGGGGTGACCAGGGACGCAGACGCTTCGCGAGAATAAGGGACAGCTCCATTCATCGTTTTCTTCGCCCGGCTGTCATTTGACACCGTTGGTTAATTATGACTAAGTCATCATATATGGAATCGACACCGACTTCTCACTCTACCTCGGCACCACGATACCACGATACCCCGATGCCGTTATGCTGGTTACAACTGCCAGCAAGTCTAAAAAAAGGGACAGTTGGTGCCGGGGGATAGTACCTAGAGCGAGAAGGGATAGGCAGCGAGAGATCTTGCTCCCTAGCCAAACATCAAGATTAAGATTTATTCTGCCTACATCGCAAGCTAAGTTGGCTGCACGTCGGTGACACTGCCTATGATTGGGGAGACGGGACTCGGAATATGTTATTTTGTTTTTGATACCTATCCTAAGTCATTCCCAATATTCGTATTTTCCATTGAAGTATCCGTTTGCCATTCTATCTTTCCCATTTCTATGTTTGTGTTTTTTTCCCAACATAGCATTATGAAATCAACCCACAGCTGGATAATCCAATACTCACCCATTGTTGGTTCACGCAGTGTTCTTTCCTTTGCTGACCCCCTTTCGTCCTACCATTAAGTGCTCTTCGCAATTTCATAAGCTGCATAGTAATGCTTGTTGAACAATGCTTATCCGCGTTAGCATGGCAGCTTTATCACCCACCGGCCAAGCCCTCCTATTCTTTCATTATTAAGCTTTGTGCCACTAAGCGGTGCTTTGTTTACCCCAGACTAGACACTTTCTGGCCCCTCACATATTCCGTCTCCTCTCTCCTCTCTCCTCCAGTCTATGACCCAGGTAACTGACATCGGAAAGCAGCAACTCATAGTTGCCTTCCTTCTAGCTTTATAAACATTCTTCTCTGCAGTTACCACTCACATATCTACCTCCTAGAGCCGGAGATGAGTATACCATGTGCGCTGCTCTCCACCTAAATCAGCTTTTCTTCCTTTATTTTACCTCTTACACCTAGCATCAACAAACAGCATAGCCATTATTTTCGTCCTGTCCCTAACATGCTCCTATCTTGCCTCTATGTATAAATCCTCGCTCTACCTTCTGCTTCTTTATCTCTAGATCATTAGAAGTGCTATTATTCTGATATACCTTTAGCTTGTATTTACCTACTAATGTCCACCATCTTCACCACCATCTCTTGATATTTCCTACATGGCCCTTCGCTCGGTGGCGGCATAATGCTTGCTTGGTTATAAAGCTCTCTCTTACGAAGTACATTGACATAACTTTATCCCCAATTTTATCAGATCAAGCTAGTGGTACGTATGCTACCATACTACCTGCCTGTCAATAGACAATTCACATAGTACGTATATCGAGCGATTCGACGATGAGATGCCAGCTTATTGCAGCGTTGGGAATACTCATATAATTCACAAGTTAGTATTCGTAATGGTGTATCAATTGGTCATACTGATCAAAAAGTCTAGGTACGACAGGATTGCATGGCCAACTAGCACGTTGTGCTAGATAGGCTCAATTTATCCTGTTTCATGCCCCGACCAATTGAAAGGAAAAGGCCCGCCTATTTCCCTCAGCTGATACCTAGTCAACCCGATACTATCTGTTCATCTGCGTAGAATACGTAAAGGCAAAGAGAATGGACTACTTCAGGGTACCAAACCCCCGTTTGGGATAACCCCACACCACTAGCTCCGTCCTGAATCATTGCGGCGATGCTCATAAGGTCCTGCTTCATACTTTGCTTGAGTGTGAGTGTTCAAGCCACCTCTGGGAAGGGGGCTGTTTTGGGTCGGATTCGGCATGTATTGGTCGTAGTAGGGCATGGCTGCAAAATTAGGGTCCTGCAAATATGGCGTCATCCATGAGATGGGAGTGGCATAGTACGGACCAAGTGGACTCATCATTGCAGGAGTTGCTTGAGGCGTGGCAGGATAATTACCTGTGCTAGCCTGAGGGGTGCCGTGAAACTGGCCATACGGGGGGCTGGAGTAATTCTGTCCTACTGAAGGCATGTACCCATACGGCATAGTGCGGGCCATTCGAACATTGTCGGGCGACATAGGTCCGGTGAAGTTGGTCGAGGGCGCTCTAGGGCGCGAACCGCGAGAGGGCGTTGGTGTCATGGGTTCGTTCACCTGCTGCTTTTGACCCTGGGGTCGTTTGCTCACCGAAGGACTGTCGGGTACATTAATGAATTTGGAGAAAACCGGCTCCGGGCCTCCCCGACGCGCACTTCGGGGCTCACGACTGTTCTTACGCTCTACTCGAAGCAGAGATCCTCCCACGTTCTGACCCCCCTATAAGACAACAGTCAGTCGGGTTGAATGCTTCGAATATGGGCTAGTTTTTGATCTGGAAAAGCTTACCATACGATTCACGGCAGCGTCTGCGATGTCAACACGAGAAAATTCAACGAAACCAAAAGCGATTTGGTATGGGCGTCCTGAGATTTGGTTAGCCCCATTTTTTTACTTTCAGAAGGGGGAAATACGGACCAGGCTGGGGATCCTTGCACACAACTTTGACATTGACAACCTCGCCAACCTCCGAGGCCAGCTTAGTAAGCAGCTCTTCCACCTCGGGCTCATTCACTGGTAGATTGCCCACAAAGATAGAGCGTCGGTCTATCTCGTACTGCTTGAGCCAGGCCTCATCTGGATCCATTGTAGACTTCATCGATTTCTTGAGGTCGTAGGCTGTGACGCGATACGTCGGATGATGACGGTATGCCTTGAAAAGGTTCTCGTTAGTAGACTACGTATATGCAGCCGCATTTGTCAGAGGAGATAACTTACTGAAATGACGTCTCTAGCTGGGTCAAAGGAAGCGTATTCGACCAGAACACCTCCCTTGATACGCACAGCCTCCTGAATTTCCGCAGGAAGGGCCTCGCATTTGTCAATATCACCGAAACCGCTCATCTGCATGCGGGCATCCTCAACATTGACGTCATCTCCGTTAGTTTGGTAAATAATGAAGCTTCCTATGGTCTAATTAGGCGTCTTGATATTCGTATGTGTTGAAAAATTCACTTACGGTTCGCCTTGACCATCTCCGTACGGCAAGGACGTCCTTCGACTAGAGCACCACGGCCTTGTACCACGGCCTTTCGTGCATCCTCGTCTTTCTAGATTGCCAAATTAGCCAATTTCAAGAATAGCTCGGCTCTTTCATGACTTACAGTGTACTGGCAAAACGCGAACGGCATGTTGCGTGAGTCACGACGAATCTTCACGAAAACGATGCCATACTGACTAAAGACACGAGTCAACTCCGCTTCAAGACGCGAGTCTCGGACATGATCAGGAAGACTAATATTGGATTAGCTCTTACTTCGGGAAAAAGTGGCAAAAAGCCTGAAGAACATACTTAGCGACAAAGACACAAGCTGTCGCCGGATAGAAAGCCTGAGCATCTACACCTCCCACCTGAGATCTGGTGCCGAAGTTGGCGGTTTGATTACGCAACATAGTAATAGGCTGCATGCTAGGAATGGCGCCTTGCATGGTTGAGCCAAATGTTGATGAAAGAGGCTGCGCTCTCTTGGGGGAACCAAAGATGTCCTCATCACCAGGCACATTGCCTAACTGAAAAGGTGCATCGTTCCTTCGTACGGATAAGTCAATTAAGATATTTCACAAGGAGCTAATATTTCAAGCTACTCACTGGTCGTCATTACGCATCTTCTGCGAGGAGGCCAATTTGCCGCGGCCGTTGCGAGCGCGATGAGGAGTGCCATAACTATCGACATAGTCAGCAGTCATCGGCCAATGTAGCTCAGTCGTTAGTTTTCTTGAGCACTTACATGGTAGATGAAGGGGAGTCTTCAAGGGTAAGACCCTCTAGTCCCACATCAAGGCGCGCACCACCTCCTACTCCTTGATAAAGGGGAAATAATGTTAGAATGTATATCTGCGCCAGAGCAGGTGTCACATTATGCTAGCTAGGATAAAACAAACTTACCTTGGTCTGACTTGGCTGCTGGAGAGTTGGGAGCCACGTGGTCCGTGATGCCGAGACTGGCAGGTCCCTTCTTTCTAAGGGAAGACATAGCAGCTGTCCTAGTGGATCTACCAAAGAAAGAATTCAGTATAATGCATAAGAAAATGGATGATATACTGAAGCAAATGTACAGAGTTCTTTTAGGAGGTGGAATAAAATGACTGGATAAAGGGGGAAGGGGGAAGGCGGGCGTACGAAGAATGGCTAACCTAGTTGGAGATGGGCCATAGATTCGGCTTCTCCAGGATACTCAGGGACGAATGAAGAAGAGGGAAAATGGAGTTAAAGGAAGAGGGATGATGAGGGATAAGGAACTGCCAGTACACGGTATCGCACTTTGGAAGAAGGAAAGAGGAGGGGGGGAGGGGGTTGTGGAATGGCTGATATGGTATGCTCACCAGTTACAACAAGGATGGTGCTGCTAGCACTTTGAATACACGAACATGCTAACGTACCCAGAAGAAAACAATGGAGTTTTGGGGATAAGATACGGGGGGTTGGTGACATGGGAGATCGAAATTAGCTTACCAGAATTTTTGTTCGGCGTTCTTTGTTTACTCTCTGGCGTGGTGTGGTATAGATTGTGATTGGAGTCTGGAAATAGAGAAGATTTACCGAGTCAACTTTGAAGAAATTAAAGAAGCGGGTCGACGTGCGACGGGAAGGTTGAAGATGACTCGGCCGAGATGACTAGCTTGGAGGTGCGGAGGTGCGGAGGTGGAAGACTATGATAAGCGTTAGTAATATCATCAGCACATACCCAGATGTTGCGTGGTGAAGGTGGTTAGGAAGAGTGAAACCTCCAGTAGATTCCAAGCTCTGAAGATAGGTGGTAACCTTAGTACCTAGCCCTAGAGGTCTACTACCTACTAGGGTTGTGACACCAATTGAGTACCTACTAGGCACGTAGGGTACTATACATATAAGATCCATGAATAGGGTATGGATTATGGGGTACGGGGGGTTATTAAAGTATCCATACCTTGAAAATGTCGAACTCTCCTCGAGTGGATTTTGACTTGCTCTGGGGAACGAGTACTCTTATCTTGTTTTGATGTTCACTGCTGTTGAAGTTGGAAAGAGAAGTTGGAATGAGAGAAGAATTTTCTGAGATTGGAAGATGTAGTGGTGGATAATAATATTTCTTGTGGGCTCGCCGGTGTAGTCCTACGGAAAATACCTACATACATGTAACCTATAGATATGATACATCATGTACTGAAGCCAAGTAGCAGAGCTTACGAAGCAGAGCAAAAGTCCAGAATACATTCGTACTATGATATTTCCTCTAACGGTCAACTCTAGAATTGTTATATACATATGTATGTGGTACCAGATAGGGGAGCAAGACGCTTTTTTCTCAGAGGAAGGCACAGTGTTGCTCCCTTTAGGTTTTCGATTCCAGATGTAGTAGAGGACAGAACAGATGGTTTGGGCAGGCGGGATCAACATAGGAAGGCACGCTATGGAGTATGGATTCACTACATTTGAACTTAGATGTCTAGGTTATATATAATAGGTATTATGTACTTCTCTAACATTTAACTTTGGGTCGTTTCACAAGGAGGCTGGGGGTGATTTATAACTAATACTTATAAACGTAAACTACAAGCGTAAGGACGGAATCATATAACTAGGTTAGCATGATCTAAATGCCTAGTAAAGAGCAGAAGTCTGTAATCTGGAGGGCAGGAATAGGTAGCGTTAAATTTGCATATCCCATAAATATCCATTAACCTAGGTATGGAGCAACTATAGCACTTTATTCTCAGTTAGGTTATTTCAGCCTACATCAGCCTACATCACCCTACATCCCTTTTATGCCAGAATCATGCAAACGTAGTTGTTTTAAACATACACGAAGCGAATGCTGCCTCAGAGCCTCTTACTTCGACGGGCATTCTGTGTAGGTACCTATCGTTGATTGAAAAAAATTGAAGAAAAAAAACATATCGATCTCTTATCCTCTAGGTTAGAAACTTCTCGATTGCCCTGAGATAGGCTTCATGAGTTTCTTGAGTTTTGGTATCTTCAGAATGTAGTGGGCGTTAGAGTGAGTCTTAATCGTTCATGCAATGTTATATCGAGATCATGTACATAATGGTAATAACAAAGGGCACTCCCATTTATAATGAGATGCATCGTAGCTTTAGCCACGGAATAGCTCAGCATGTTGAGTATGCCGTCGGTATATACGCCACGCTCACACACAAATCCACTACCCATACAATACAAGGCACAGGGAAATAATCACCAAAGCTAGATCGGTTAAAAGGAAGGGGCTTCATCACATTAGTTGAGCTGCCAAGCACAGCTCCCGCCTTGGGATGTTATCACTACCACAAAAGAGAAAACAAGGGTCTTAAGGGTAATTCATGGACAATTAGTTTTATACAAATATGCTTCTATGAGTCAATTTCAAACTCATTTTCTTCTTAGTCTTTTTCTGTCCCTTTCCTTCTTTTTATGTGTTTTTAAAGGGAGAAAAATGAGGAGGGGCCAAGGATAAAAATGGGATAAGATACTTAGGAATTAATACCTATATATCATATAACGGCTAATTTTACCCAGCATGGTTCTCCGGGAAATTGACACATATTTATCTATTTTTATACGAGAAGAGAATATTTCAATGGCCGTAATTTCATTTTCTTTGTATATACTAGATAATCTATATATAGCATGTTCTCACCTAAGGGACATCTGCCGATATATTGAAACTTATAGGGATGTCTGGAATTAATATGAAAAAAGTATCACTCATGCCCTCCCTTGTACATTGGTTCTAGCAAAGAAATATCCATGGATGCCCTTGTGCCATGAGCTAGGGTTGGGGAATTCTCTTTCTATTTGGTAGCTGATATGCATCTGTACCTTGAAGTAAAATATGTTTATATAGTGTCTACCGCCATCATGGCTTAGGCCTAGGTATTCTCCGGCCATAACATCAGATTCAATCCAAAAAAAAGATACAATGTCTTTGGCTTATATTACCAAGCTTAGTTTCGTGACACTGCTATTTGCAGCGGTTGAACCTTTTGCTCAGGCAAGCCATCGCCCAGAGTTTCAGCTTAGGTTTTTGAATGGCTCATCTCAATTACGGCCGTCGTATGACTACGTGATCGTTGGAGCAGGAACAGCTGGTTTGACTATAGCTGATAGATTGACGGCAAATGGGGAGTGTAAGTCGCAGAAAATTTCAAAGTTTTGCCATACATGGTACTGATGATCTACATTCAGCTACTGTTCTTGTCGTGGAGAATGGAGATATAGGTGAGGCAATATCATTGTCATTCCACTTTGCCTTCGTGATGTGATATATGCAACTATCCACCTAAATAAAGAGCAGTTTTGCGGGTCGCTGATATCGACGAAAAGTCGACTCCCCTAGGATCAAGCAAATTTATTCCGGTACGGCTGCCATGGGACCAACGTGGTCATATCAGATCAATTCAGTTCCTCAAATAAATTTAAAGAACCGGACTACAGCGGTTCTGGCCGGGAATCTAGTAGGCGGTAGCTCGGCGATTAATGCTATGATGACTGTCAGAGGAACATCAGAGGACTATGATCGATGGGGCAGCTTCTTCGGCAACAACTCTTCTTGGTCTTGGAATGGCTTACTACCATACCTGAAGAAGGTAACGCTCGTATCCTTCCAAATAGGTCCATTTCCGCTAATAAACATAGGCCTTGAATTTTGTACCTCCCGACCCGGCTGTAGCTGAGCTGGTGAATATCACGTATGACGCCTCGTATTGGGGAAATAGCTCTGGGGTATATGCCGGTTGGCCTTCCTTCCAGTGGCCTGGTTTGAGTGCGTGTCTTGCGCCATCTCCTGTCCTATTTGGTAAATATGCTGACGATATGTTTACCTAGCTACGCAAATTGAGGCTTTTAGAGACATGCCTGGAGTCGAGTTCCCCCCTGATAGCGGTGCAGGCAAAACAGGCGTGTATGTAAGTGGAATCAAAGGTTCCTTCTCTCACCGGTCGGTATCATTTCTGCTCGGCAAAGGATAACTAGTGTTTAGACGTGAATTAAACGAACCAATAAACCCCCTGAGTAAGCAAGTACTGATTCCTGTTATACTATAGTGGTTTCCGACTTTCATGGACCCTAAACAGGTCGAAAGGTCGTATTCAAGGACCGGGCATTTTGACGGGATTAACAGAACAAATTATGACGTTGTCACAAAGTCACATGTGATAAAAGTTATACTTGAGGATGGGATAGCCAGCGGTGTAGCTTTTCGGCAAAAGATAGGGAATGCTACGACCCTCACTACCATCAAAGCCAACCGCGAAGTTATCCTATCTGCTGGTGCAATTCATTCTCCGCAGATATTACAACTTAGCGGTATCGGTCCCAAGAAATTGCTCCAGTCTGCAGGCATAAATATAAGCATAGACCTACCTGGCGTCGGCCAAAACTTCCAGGACCACCCGATGATGTTTATGAGCATCGTGCGTAAGTAATCTCCCCCAGATGTAGTCTTACTAGGGATCTAATGAATCTTAGTCGCAAATTTTGCAACCCATCCAAGTCCGCGAGACATGTTTGGCAACCCAAACTTCACCGATTGGGCTCAGGAGCTGTGGCGGACTAATAAGACAGGTACGTCTATGGCCTTGCTCTTATTGAACGAGATGTTGGATTTGAATTAACGCACAAACACACAAAAAAAGGCCCATACTCGATGGGAATAGGTAACGCGGCAGCTTGGTTATCTCTGTCAGTAATTTCGCCGAGGTTCGAGAGCATAGCGGCCAAGTTGGAAAACCAGGACCATGCTGCCCAGCTGCCTCCAGACACCGACGAGACAGTAATTGCAGGTATGTCAAAAAGCACCTTGCGCTCAACATCAACCCACCCCAAAAGTGAGATTTGAGAAATGAACAAACTTCGATATCTGATTTTGAATATCTAAATAGGCTACATTGCCCAAATGAAAAACATGGCAGCTTCGATACGCTCCCCGAACACGGCGTTCTAGTGAGTGTCTGGCATATTCGACAACCTCCTCCCCATATTTCTCCTTGTGTTACCCTTCGTCTATCAAGGGAATCAATACAAATATAATTGATGAACTGAGATTAAGTCTAAAGCTTTTATGAATTGTAACGATTTCTGACTTGATTGCTATAGCAACCATGTTCTGTCAGGGGCAGGATCATCTGGTTCCCTCATAAACCTACACCCATTGAGCCGGGGCTCAGTGAATATCAACGTTACCGATCCTTTCAACACAGAACCCATTGTGGACTATCGAGCACTTAGCAATCCTGTGGATACTGAGGTGATGATCGAGTTTCTTCGATTCACCAGACGATACTTCTTTGAGACACGACTGAAGGAACTCATCCCCCGACAAGTACAGCCACCTGATTACGTGAACGAGCCAGAAGATCTGGCCGGTTTCCTAGCTGAAAACCTAAGCCCCTCCGAATTCCATCCCTCGGGGACGTGCGCGATGATGCCAAGGGAACTCGGTGGCGTCGTCGACGAAAACCTCAATGTCTACGGTGTGAAACATCTTAGAGTTGTCGACGCAAGCATCATGCCTACTTTACCAGGGGCTAATACTTGTCAAACTGTCTATGCTATCGCAGAAAAGGTAAGCAAGCGTCTTTTAGAAATACTTTGGTTTCAAACTGACTTAATTTAGGCGGTGGATCTCATCAAAGGCGATTCTAACTCGGCTGAGCACTTAGACACACATAAATAATGTAGGGGATAAGATTTGAGAAATGTTACTAGATTTTGAAATTTCACAGAAGTATCAAAACTCGAATCAATGTAGGGCTTTAGCAGCGCCGTCAAGCATACCGCTTGGGAGAGGGGAAGGGGGAACGGGAAGGGGGGAATGATTTGGTGTCGCTCTCGAAGAGATCCTATACTGCGAAGATAATTCAGTTAGGATTTCATTATTCATGATTGATTTGTGGGATCACTGCCCGGAATGTATTACATCCAGACGCCGAGCTTCCCTCCAATAGATTGATCGAGAATATAGAGAATACACAGATTACAGAGAATACAGAGAAGGGGGAACACGAAGGACTCAGCAGTACGTCTAGAAATGGCTGGCGCCTCCCTAGGCGTCGAATGACGAGGATATCTCTAACCTCGAATCTCCAATATCTCTTTTATACCGACCTCGGCTGCTCTGAACCAGCGACCTCTTTCCTCTAGATCGTCTTCGATGCCACCGAGCGCCGCCTCCTTTCGTCTCCTCGCCTCTCTCGCGGCAGCCGTGCTGTTCTGCCTTTTAGTCTCGAGGGGCTGTAGCTCGGCGTGTAATCGATCCAATTCTTTCTTTTTCCTCGGCACTTGACTCTGTAGTTGTTCTAGCTGTCTATCCAACTCCGACCTTCTCTTCTTCCTCGAATCAACCAAATCCAAAGTCTTGCTCAAGGGCAAGTTGAATATTGGATCCGGGTTTGAACCTGATGCCTGGGTCTCCCTCAATTTTGCGACGGCATTTTCAAGCTCCCCAATCTTGCCGGGGAGCTCTTCTAATCTGATAGTCTCGGTTTGAACCTTCTCATACTTTCTACTTAAATCCCTGGCCTTCTCCTCGAGCTCGGCGACCATAGCTGCGACCTCTGTCTTCAGTGCCTTAAGCGTGGCCTTTGCTTCTAGGTTCTCCTTCTCGAGGTCCACATTCTCCTGGGAACTGACGATAAGAGGTGGATCGCCTACGATAGCACGGATAAACTTCTCCTTGGTGACTTGCTCTACGTAGCTGAAACGAAGTTTGGCAAATAGCTCCCGGTAGTGCGTCAAGTCAACCTCGAGGGACGAGGGCGTAGTGGCATCAAGGGATGAGGCAGAGATGTCAGAAGTTCGCTGGTGGGGGTCTTGTAGCTGTGTGACTGCAGCTGAGATAGGTTCACTGAGTTTTAATATGGTGATCTCTTGGCTAGCAGCGAGTGCTCGTAGTTTAGCTAGCACCCCTTGTGATGTAGGAGGCGCCATCTTGGATTAAGTCGTCGCGCGTCGCACCAGGTGAAATGATCGAGGCCTTTTTGCCCGGAGACGGAGATGCAAGGGCGAGTACGCGATTGCTTTGGACTTCTATGAATTTAGTGAGAGGTAATTATCAAATGCTCAAGATGATAGGGATCCACGCTTGAAGTGCTTTGTAAGTTTTTGATGACTTATTTGGCGACTTGCTAATGTGAATATTTGATGTTATTTACTTTTGCCTGAGAAAGGAAAAGCGTGTATTATTATGTGTATGTGTATGTGTATGTGTATGTGTATGTATGTACGAAGGTCGCGGCCAAAAGTCTTGCACATCAGCTAGGCCTTGTCTGGTCCGTGCGCGCTTACGTAACAAACTGGAGGACACTATATTAATTTTTACGGTTAAGCCTTTTAGCGCTTTACTCACTATAATCTAGTGGATAGAGTCGCTAGGATTTAATAGGTACTTAATTAGTTTAAGCGATCGAACTATTAAAACGAATAGTTTTATAATATATAACTTTTTTAATTTATACGGTAATATTTATTTTTAACCACTTTGTGACGAACCTATACTTAGGCTTAGTAAGTATAGCTTCATAAGGGAGGTCAAGTGTAATCAATCAAGTATGTTCGTCAGAGAGGCTTGGAGTCCTCTCCCTACTCGTAGTGAATAGACTTAGATTGATAACTGAAGAAC